>VNJQ01000194.1:0-12805 GCA_008042515.1 Drosophila truncata
GTTTTATAATTTTGTTAACACTAAACGTAAATCATTAACGCATCCTTCCTCGCTGTCTTTTGAAAATGCAAGCGTAAATGATGATCAGGCAATTGCCGATCTTTTTGCCCAGTTTTTTCAAACAACTTATTCTACTAACACTGACTTAAATCAGACATATTCTTACAACATGCCCAAATCGAACCTAATTTTCAGTCCAAGTTTAAACGAAAGCTCTCTTCTTTCAGATCTTCATCGTGTTAAGCCAGTTTATATGCCGGGTCCCGACGGAATACCTGGCTGTGTGCTTAGGTATTGTGCCGATGCCCTGTGCTATCCCCTTCTGAAATTGTTTACCTTATCCTTAGAAACCTCGCACTTTCCCCTTATTTGGAAGGAATCATTTGTTATTCCTCTCCACAAAAAAGGTAACAAATCGGTGGCCAACAACTATAGAGGAATCTCTAAGTTATCGGCCATCCCTAAACTTTTTGAAAATATTATTACTCCACATTTGCAGCACCTTTGTAGATCAGTAATTTCTCCATGTCAGCATGGATTTATTAAGCGAAGATCAATAACTACGAACCTTTTGGAGCTCACTTCCTTCATTATAAGGGGCTTCCATAATAACCTTCAAACAGATGTAATTTATACTGAAATGAAATGAATTACAAACCGAATTAAACAAAATTATGTATCTCTAGAAAATTTCAGCTAATTTAAAACTTAATTACAAACTTGATTAGGTTAATTTAGGATTTGGAGAGAAGTTAGCCTTATGTAACGAAATAGAACTCTTCGAAAAAACAAAAACAAACGTGAAAAACAAGAAAGAAAGCTAACTTCGGCTCGCCGAAGCTTATATACCCTTGCAGATTGCAATTAAACTATAAAATTAAAAAAGAAATTCTTAGTTAACATTGAATGGCCGAATATCAAATTTGATGAAAATATGTTGAGAAAAAACTGAGTTATGATTTTTGCTATTATTTCTCTGATTGTTCCTATGGCAGCTATAGGATATAGTCGTCCGATTTTCATGAAACTTAAATCGAAATTCTGGAATAATAATTAATGGGCAAATATTAAATTTGGTGAAAATATATTGAAAACTGACAAAGTTATAATTTTATTTCGAAAAATTTATCGATCGTTCCTATGCCAGCTATATGATATAGTTGTCTGATCCGGCCCGTTCCGATATATGTACGAGTGAGAGTATATAGAAGACTAACTGCAAAGTTTAATTTAGATAGCTTTAAAACTGAGGGACTAGTTTGCGTAGAAACGGACAGACAGACGGACAGACGGACAGACGGATATGGCTAGATCGTCTCGGCTGTTGATGCTGATCAAGAATATATATACTTTATAGGGTCGGAGATGTCCCCTTCACTGCGTTGCAAACTTCTGACTGAAACTATAATACCCTGCAAGGGTATAATATTATGTCCATCTAGAAACGTATTGGAAAGACTACAAATTAAATTAAATAAAAATATAAATAACAATAACGAAAAATAACGAAACAATAATGTATATAAAGAAATCAAAATGCAGTTACCTAAATTGATAATTATAGAGAGAATTGAAGTAACAATGAATTTCTATGTTTTTATGTTTGACATGGGGATATGAATTAAATTAAAGAAGGGGTCAATAACATTTGGGTTTCCCCTCTTAGGGAAACACATGGTTGGGTGGGTTAAGAATACTTGTGTCAGCTAACATCAGCCATAGCCATAGAATTAATTGGATTTCGCTTACATTTACGCGAGGAGTAGGCTTATTGTTTTGTTGAGGGACTCTATAAAATAAAATTCGTAAAGCCAAGTTCAGACGTACCGTTTAATAGGTTCCACCGCCGCTGATCCGTCGAAATCTGACAATATGTTATCATACAACACAGACCGTACAACACGCTACATGGTAATAGTGAGTTGTTTGAAAAAACTGGAAAAAAAGATTGGTAATTGCCTGATCATCATTTAAGCTTGCATTTTCAAAAGACAGCGAGGAAGGATGCGTTAGTGGCTTACGTTTAGTGTTAACAAAATTATAAAACTGTTTAGGATCCTGTGAAAATTTGACCCGCAACAAGTCAAATAGTTTCTGTAACACTGCGCGTTCAGCAAGGTGAAGTTTGCGAGAACCGGTTTTTTTTTAATTTAGCGTACAGCCTTGACCTTCCATTTTTAGGCGACTCAATTCTTTAGTTAACCAAGGAGGTTTATTCGGGATCGAGGGATAGTATAAGGGAACACATTAAGAGAAAAATGAATTCATGGCATTGCAAAAAATATCCACGGCAACAGATATGTCAGTGCACATGTATAAATCGGACCAGTTAACATCGTAGTAGACTCTTTTGGCTGGACGATCGGATATATTCTGTATATCACCACCAATGTCGAGTGTCACATCGAAAGTAGGATGATAGGGATCCTCAGGTTGCGTCAGCGGCGCAACACGTGCTAAGCTAACTTTCGCCGGATCCGAGACGAAACGAAGATCAAGCAAGCGCCCTAAGGAATTTCGTACATGGTTGACTTGAGGCAGTGAAATGTCGAACAAGCCANAATCACCCAGGACTTCTAAATGGTCCCTGTCAGAAAGTCTGTTGGAAACCATACGAATGGCGGAAAGGTGGTTCCAAAAAATAGGAAGTTTCGACAATGGAGGAATGTAGGAACATGTAATAAAAATAGAGCTACCATTGAATAATAGCTTTAGACAAAGGAATTCAACATCGCTGTATTCCTCGAAAGTTACTTATTCTGACGTGAGAGTGGACCCCACCCCCGCGCCTGACAGGCTGATCTAGCCGATAAGTCGTGAACGCAGCTGGAAAAACTTCGGCTCCTAAAATTTCAGGCTTTAACCAGGTTTTTGTGAACACAATAACATGGAAGGCAAATGCAAAACTATAAGAATACAATTTCCGCAGCTTACTATCGGATCAGGCTTGGGAACAGTTATTCCAACAGGCCGTTTCTTCTTCTTAGCTTCTTATTCTTTGACAACTACATACTCCGGCCAGAATTTGGTAGAGCATATCCTACCAAACAATTCATTTGGGACATTTATTTTGAAAGATGAAATGTCCCAAGCGTAAGAAAATTTGAATTTTTCCACCTTAAACTTTAAGTTTTCGGCCCCGACATTGCTTCGTATAAAGGCAACATCATCCATTGTTTGACCAAGAGCCGCGAAACAAATATCTGTTTCGTAGGTGGGATTGCAATAAGGGTATTTGGCGAGACAGACTGAGGATCTGTCATGACCTTATCGGCCGGTAGTCCGGCCCTTCTACCCAGGGAGGTTAAATAGATGGGGCTAGTTGAGAGTCGCAAAAATCCTTAACGGATTAACCTTTCCCCCGCCTATTACTCCTGTCCAAGCCGAACTCTGGCCGATCTGGCCAACTTCCTGCCTATCCCCGCAAATAAATATAAAATATAAATGTTTCTGTGGAAAACTCTGGTCCGCTGAGCAATTATCCTGGCCAGAGAAAAGCATCCTTACACCGTTAACGCATTCTTCCTCGCTTTCTTGTGAAAATGCAAGCGTCAATGACGATCAGGCAATTGCTGATCTTTCTGTTCAGTTTTTTCAAACAACTTACCTTATTACCACTGACTTTATTTAGATATAATTTTACAACATGCCCAAATCGAACCTAATTTTCAGTCCCAGTTTAAAGAAAAACTCTCTTCTTTTAGATCTTCATCGTGTTAAGCCAGTTCCGCCATGGCGGAACTTGACTTGACTTTATTGATCATATTTCGTGCATGGTAAATAAAGCCAGGAGTATGCTGGGATTTATTAAACGGAGGTCGAAAAAATTTGATGACCCCTAAGCAACTAAAACTTTATATATTACATTAGTTCGTCCTCGCTTAGAATATGAATCTTGCGTCTCGAGCCCCCAGTACGGAATCCACAGTAAACGCATTGAATCGGTTCAAAAGAACTTTTTACTTTTCGCTTTACGCGGTTTAAACTGGAATGCTGAACAGAGATTACCCTGCTATTATAGTAGACTTCTCCTAATTAACTTGCCCTTCTTAGCCAATCGTAGAATTATGCTAAGCATTACTTTTATTTATAACCTTATTCACGGCGGCGTGGAAATTACTGTTTTGTTACGTACCGAGTAGAGATACTAGATCCTATATACCCTTAGTTTTGCGCCATTGTAGAACCTCCTTTGAACTGCATGAGCCATTTAGAGTACTGTACTCAATAATCTCACATGTACATAATCTTCGTAAGATAGAAACTTAAATCCTCACCTACCTTGTACGCACGCAAGCAAACGTTAAGGCAGCACACCGGTAGTTTATTTCCTCATGTTCTTTTCTATATTTTCTATCGCGATTACGAATACCTAACTCCGACAGGTACGTGCCTGGTTTCATAAGGGCCACTTGAGTGTACTGACCATAGTGCATCAATGTCCATTATATGCTCTCACTCCTATATAAGTCGGAACGTGCGGGATCGGACGACTATATCATATAGCTGCCATAGGAACGATCGAAAAAATATTTGAAAAAAAGTTATAACTTTGTCAGTTTTCAATTTCATGAAAATCTGACTACTATATCCTATAGCTGTCATAGGAACAATTGGGAACAATGGGAGCGATCGTCAAAATTTTCGAATAAAAATTATAGCTTCGCTGTTTCTCAACATATTTTCATCGAAATTAAGATTTGATCACTTAATATTATTACGGAATTTCGTTTTAAATTTTATGACAATCAGAAGACTATATCCTATAGCTGCCATAGGAACACCAAGGAAATAGTAGAAACAAGAAATGAAGCTAACTTCGCTCACCGAAGTTTATATACCCTTGCAGATTGCAATTGAACTATAAAATTAATATCAAAATTCTAAAATAATAATAAGTGGCCAAATCCCAAATTTTATTAAAATATTTTGAGAAATAGCGAAACTATGAATTTTTTGTTATTACTCTGATTGCTCCTATGGCAGCTATAGGATATAGTCGTCTGATTTTCATGAAATTCAAACTAAGATTCTCAAATTATATTAAGTGGCCAAATCTCAAATTTGATGAAAATATCTTGTGAAACAGCGAAGTTAGGATTTTTTCTATTATTTCTCTGATTGTTCCTATGGCAGCTATAGGATATAGTCGGCCGATTTTCATGAAATTAAAACTAAAATTCGGAAAAATTAATTAAGTGGCCAAATCTCAAATTTGATGAAAATATGTTAAGAAGCCGCAGAGTTATGATATTTTTTATTATTTTCCTGATTATTCCTATGACAGCTATAGGATATAGTCGTCCGATTTTCATGAAATTAAAACCGAAATTCTAGAATAATAATTAATGGTCAAATATCAAATTTGATGGAATTGTATTGAAAACTGACAAAGTTATAATATTTTTTCGATAATTTTACCGATCGTTCCTATGGCAGCTATATGATATAGTTGTCCGATCCAGCCGAAATTCTGTATTAATAATAAGTTTTTAAATCTCAAATTTGATGAAAATATGTTGAGAAAAGCGGATTGAACTAGTTTGCGTAGAACGGACAGAGGCACAGTGTAATATTTCACCATCTAGGGCGCCCTAATTCAATAACTGTCGAATTTTTCCAGATATAAACTTGATATTTGGAATGAACAACCGTTCCGACATGTACGAGTGAGGGTATATAGAAGACTAACTGTAAAGTTTCATTCAGATAGCTTTAAAACTGAGGGACTAGTTTGCGTAGAAACGGACAGACAGACGGGCAGACGGACATGACTAGATCGACTCGGCTGTTGATGCTGATCAAGAATATATATACTTTATAGGGTCGGAGATGTCTCCTTCACTGCGTTGCAAAACTTCTGACTGAAACTATAATACCCTGCAAGGGTATAAAAATCATAACTCGGTTGTTTCTCAACATATTTTCATAAAATTTGAGATTCGGCCATTCATTATTATTATAGAATTTCGTTTTTAATTTCATTGTTCAATTGCAATCTGCTAGGGTATATAAACTTCGGCAAGCCGAAGTTAGTTTCCTTTCTTTTTATGTAATGCTTTCAACAACTCCTACGTGACCGATTATTGGCTCTGAGAGTGGTTGCCGGGTATAAATAGAGTTTCTGTAAGCCATTGGCTCTCCTGAAGTTGTTTACCGTTGCAAAATTCACTTCCCGTCATCTATGGCAAATTATAATCCCACCATTCTGCAGTTGATGCTGTTAATGGTATTAGCTGTTAATGCTAGCTGCGACTTAACTTCAAAAGTTTTTACGAAGAGAAGTCTTGTATTACAAGATGAATCACTATGGCCCACCATTAACAACGTGCGTCTTTCGAATGGATCTCCCTGGAGTCAAGGTTGGCCCGCCTGGAAAAGTGGTCATGCGCTGGGTCTCGCACCTACGCCGAGTGAAGTGATGAATGCTATTTCAGTAGCCAAACAGGCATCAGCTAACGTCTTAATAGCGCAACAGCGTTTGCAGGCTGCTAAAGAGAATGTATTAAATCAGCAACGTATAGCTACCGAAAAACAAACGCAGGCCCTAATACTGAAACAAAAGTCGCAGGCTGCTGCTTCTCTTCAACGTACTGAGGCCATTCAAAAAACACTCGCAGCATCAAAGACTGCTGTAGCTCACGCGGCTGCCCATGCTACCGCAGTGGAGGTTCATAAGACAGAAATGGACGCAGCTAAGCTTGGTAACCTTGCTCGAAATGCACATCCGAACGCTAACCCCCATCTTTTCTTGGCAAACAATTATTTTTCTGCTACTAAATTAGATCCCATTGGCTTCGCGGCATTGTTATCAGGTAGCATAACTCAAAAACCATTCAAGGATTGGTACTAAGATACTGGGAACTGGTTTTATTTTGTACTTAAACTTGACAATAAATATTATTTAAAAATTGAAGTTAATAAAAATTTTTTTATATAAATTTAATAAATATATCTGCCGTAACGAAATGTGTTTAGAAAAGTATATATACAAAAGGTGGAGAACTATTAAGAGCCGTTGACATCAATATAAGAAGATAGTCAATTTTGAACCTTCCACATATGAATATATATTTTTTAAATATAAATATTTATTTATTTTATATTTATTTACTTATGCAAATGTTTTATTTAAGGCAAACATAATTTGCTCTATTGTTTATTTAATTCCAAAAGCATTAATTAAATAATAAAAGGACATAAACGTTTTCTTTTTTGGGCCTGGTTCGCATTTTGGAAACTATTTGGCCCGCCTTGCTAAACACCCTTTCCAATTCTACGCACATTGAGGAAATGTACATGTTTTTCATAAATAGGCTTTTTATGGAGGGAAAGTCACTTTAATTCAGCATCAACGTCATGCCTCTTTTACTTTAATGATGAATTGCTTATTATTTCAGTCACAAGTCAGTCAGACAACAGCCTAGTCTATTTAGCCATGTCCGTCTGGCCTTTTCTACGCAAACTAGTCCCTCAGTTTTAAAGATATTTGAATGAAACTGTACAGGTAGGCTTCGATATACTCTCACTCGTACATATGTCAGAACGGGCCGGATCAGACGACTATATGACATATGTAGCTGCCACAGGAACGATCGGAATATGTTTCCAAAAAAAAAAATATCTATGTCAGTTTGTGTCACATTTTTACCAAATTTTATATTTGATCACTTATCATTATTCCAGAATTTTGATTTTAATTTAATAAAAATCGGACGCCTATATCCTATAGCTGCAAGAGGAACAATCAGGGAAATAAGAGAAAAAATAACTCGGCATTTTCTCAACATGTTTTCATCAAATTTGTGATTTGATTTGATGTGATTTGACACGAACTGCAAGGGTATAATAGCACTGCATCGCGAACGTTACGAAAAATAGAAGTTGTGTTTTAGTTCATTTTGATAATTGCAAAAGTCTGCGAATTGTGGAAAATAATTTAAAAGAAAAAATTTTTAAGCAAAAATAAAATAATGTAGTTTTTTATTAATATAAGTCTTATTTAAATATGACTATTATAACTTCCGACTGAAACGAATCATAAATTTGCTGTTGAGAAACAGCGAAATAATGATTTTTTCTATTATTTCCCGGATTGTCTCTATGGCAGGTTTAGGATATAGACGTCCGATTTTTGTGATATTAAAATAGAAATTCTGTATTAATAATAAGTTCTTAAATCTCAAATTTGATGAAAATATGTTGAGAAAAGCGGATTGAACTAGATTGTCTCTATGGCAGGTTTAGGATATAGACGTCCGATTTTTGTGATATTAAAATAGAAATTCGGTATTAATAATAAGTTTTTAAATCTCAAATTTGATGAAAATATGTTGAGAAAAGCGGATTGAACTAGTTTGCGTAGAACGGACAGAGGCACAGTGTAATATTTCACCATCTAGGGCGCCCTAATTCAATAACTGTCGAATTTTTCCAGATATAAACTTGATATTTGGAATGAACAATATTTTAAGCAGAAAGAATTGGATAGACATAAAATTTTTTTTTTTAATATTAAAAAAATTTTCCAAGAATTTTAGGCAATTTAATATTTTTTGTAGTAATATTTTTTCATTAAAAAAAAATGGAGGTGTCGTGGGACAACCGAAAGCAGCGAAACTTTTACATATTGGCCCATCCATTTGAAACATTCATGTCCATGTCCACACATATATATATATATGTGAGAAGTTTGCAACGAGGTGAAGGAGACATTTCCGACCCTATAAAGTACATTCTATTCTTGATCAGCATCAACAGCCGAGTCTATCTAGCCATGTCCGTCTGTTTGTATATATATTTAAGTTAGTGTAAGGTTAAAATTTTCTGTTTTTAGGTTCAATTTATCTTTGCTTTGATCAAAGAGTCTCTTTTTACGCTCTCGGTATGCTTTTGATTTTGCAGCAATTATGTTTCTTTCCTGTTCACGTTTCTCATCTTGTATCGTTCCAGGTTCCAGCTAATATTTTCTTGTTACATTTCATTATTTGCAAAATCTGCTTTAAAATTTGCTAATTGGTCTGCTTGTTTGGCCTTGATCCTCTGTCCGTATTCTCGTTGATAATCGGCCCTTGTTTTTATTGGTTTAATTTGATTTATATTCATTTTGATCGAGGACACTTCAAATTATGTGTTTTCTCTCCTCTGTGTCTTTAATGCACGAATGCATTAATTAGAGACTTCATTAGAAAGAGACAACTATATGTGTTATTTTGCTCGGATTTTAAAGATGAACAATAAAAATTGGTTTTGTTTGTTATACATTTGTGTCAGAGAGAGAGAGAGAGGGAAAGAAAGAGAGAGAGATAGAGAGAGAGAGGGAAAGAGAGATAGAGAGTTAAAGTGAGTTAGAGCGAGAGGGGTAGTTAAGGGTGACGCTGTTGGGAGGATGTGAACGAACTTTTGCTGCAGCCACGGGCGGAGACGGAGTGGGGGCCGCCGGACGGGCTGGCTCCTTGGCAGCCGGGGTGGGCAGCGGAGTCCGAGAGACGAACTGACGAGGCTGGGCGCGGTGCATGAGGAGTAGTGTGTGGTGGTCCCCTGACACGTTTTGCAACCATCGGTACTGCGGCAGGTCCCTCCTGAGTGCTGATGAGCGAGGCAGTTCGAGCAGTACTTATTAATACTTATTAATAATACTTATATGTAAGTACTGCCTGAAGACGCTTTTCAGCTCTCAGTTTGTGGAACCTCTTGCACTTCCGAAGAGGATGGATGCCCCGGCAGACTCTGCAGCGGTAGGATTGAATACCTCGGGTACGTCTGCTATCCAAATATTATAATTATACATTTTTGCTTAGAATTTATAAAGAATTAAATAACCAAAATAAAACAGAAAAAATTGTTGGATTTTTTTGTGTGGTTATAATTTTGTGGGTGACGAAAGTCTGAGTTGGAAACATGCACTCAATTTTGCTCGCCACTGTATGTGCCCTGAAATGACACGGCACACCACACTTGTGGATAAGTTCGTACATGAAGAATTCATACAAGTGTCGGGTGGGTGGAATTAGGCTTCACCAATGCCGAGCAACTCTTGAGTGTTATCAAAACCAACAATGGAAAAAAGACATTAAGGCCAGACAATTCAAGTAAGTACTCATTAAAAGGTTGTAACATGTTGATACTCAATCACTTGGTCAAAATATTCAACCATTGTTTAAATTATCATGAAGTGCGGCAGGATTATGCCAATACCGAAAGTCGGCAATAATAGAGAAAGCCTCAAAAGCTTCAGGTCAATCACGTTTTTGTCGGCAATAAGTCAACTCTTCGAGAAAATGCCCTTAGTGCAGCTAAAGAAACATCTTGAGGTCAATGATATCTTAAACCATTTGCAATTCGTATTTAGGGACAATTCATCTACTAACCACTCCCTAGCAGTAGCCAACAGCTTTATCTTTCATAACTTGGCCAAATACAAACCAACTATAGCCTGTACCTTAGACTTTGAAAAGGCTTTTGATACCGTCTGGACCAATGGTCTTATCTACAAAATTTCGCATCTATTTCATTTTTGCCCAAAAGTTACGCACATCATACATAGTTATCTAACAAGTCGATCATTCTATGTATGTAGCCCTGATGGCATGGAAGATCAATGATAAGGGATATCACAGCTGGGGTGCCGCAGGGATCCCTATAAGCACCCATACTGTACAACATTTATCTCGCAGACTTTCCAAAATTTATACGAAACCCAACTTCAACGTCGATGGCCAGCATCCAGCCATTGATCCATGCAGATAATATACTTCAACTGACATTTGGAGCCAGATTAGCTAATGCGGAATTGGATCAAAATTCATATATAGACCAGCTCTGCGAATACTTCATAAAATGGAAATTAAAACTAAATGCGTCCAAATGCGAAAGATGGCAGCTCAAAGGAGGTTCTACAATGGCGCAAAACTAAGAGTATATAGGATCTAGTATTTCAACTCGGTACGTGGAAATGGAGCTGACCTAACAAGTCAGTACTTTCCACGTCGCCGTGAAAAGGGTTATAAATAAAAATAATGATAAGCATAGTTCTACGACGGCAACCAAGTTTGGAAGTTATCAAGATCTGTTTGTAAATCAGACTGGCAAGCGACATCCTTATATTGCACACAAGGCTTAACATCATCCGCGTACATAAGTACTCTAGAGTTAGTTAGAACTTCGGGCAGATCGTTAATAAATAATGTAAACACTAAGGGATCCAAATGGCTCCCTTGTGGGACACCTGAGGTGACCCAGAGAACTTTAGATAAGTAATTTTTAAAGAGGACTTTTTGCGTCCTACCAATCAGATAACAAGAGATCTAGCTAAGAAGATCAATAGGAAATCCCATTAAATCGAGTTTCCTGAGAGGAAGAGAATGATTAACATAATCAAATGCTATGCTGAAGTCAGTATAAATTACATCTGTTTGAAGGTTATCTATAGCCCGCCTACTCACGCCTTTCTTTGGTGATACCATGATACCATACTATAATCGTACAAATTAAGAAACGATTTGTATTTGAAGATGTGCATAATGATTCGTCTTTTTTAAACCCGAAAAATGGCAATGATTTGCACCCATCATTGTACGAAATCGCTAAAAAAAACACATTCCATCGCATATTACTGTGGATTTAACAGAGCTGGACAAGGAATGGAGAAATCCAAGTCTCCTTGTCGATACGGATTGCAACGATTCCATAGATACTGTAGGCTATTTTAAAAATTGATGGCAGACGCAAGTTCCTTCAACTGCCCATTTTGTTAAACTATTTTATGTCACTGCCTTTTTCCAATGCTGCTGTTGAACGATTATTTAGTGGTCTAAAAAATATTAAAACGGATAAACGCAATAGGCTGGATAATGAAACGGTTGCTTCAATCCTCTGTGTAAAATCTGGCTTGAAAAGAACGGGAACATCTTCTGTACAAATAATGAAACATCAGTTAGAAATACCATACCTTAACTTAGTACAGTCCAATGCAACTGCAAGCGAATCAAAAATATTTGATTTAGTATAAATAAAGTGTAATTAAACGATTCGTGTTTTATTTATAGCCTGACCAGAAATATATAAAACCTGGAGCTGTATATTCACCTTTTATTCCAAGTAAATTTACGTTATCAGCGCACACATTTCAGCACAGAATAATATTTTAGGCCTTAAACAGAATGGAAATAAGGGTAAGTATACCCTTATACCTATACCCACCTGAACTGTTTATTTTATACGATAACATGCTAGTCCACGGTAGAGCTAGGTTTTATCTATTATTTCCCGCAATTTCCCCTTTTATAGTGTTTCCCCTTTTTCTTCCCCTTTGGACCCTAATTTCCCCTTAAAAGGGGAATTTCCCCTCATTGTGGAAACACTGGTCAACACCTGCTTTTGCCCTTATCTTGCTCACAGAGTCATGAGAATTTGAGGTTTCCCGCAGAATCGCTCGCTTATCTGTGTTGCTAAGAACGCTACTTTTGCGACCTTTCATATTTTTTCCATAGTTTTGTTTGTTCTTGATAAAATTGTATACGACTTTTCTGCTTCTTTCAATTTTCGCTATATTAGCTATAGAAAGGTCACAATCAATATAGCTTTGTATTTGAATCTGTTCTTTGTGACTTAGTGACGTTCCACTGCCCATAATTGCACAAAATGATTAAACTATGTTTAAAATTCAAAAATTAATCATGATTCAATATTCTTGGCTGCTGAAATGTGCTATTGAAACAAAAAAAGTGCCATTTATTGAAGCAAGTTGAAAAGAAAATTAATGTAAATTTATTCAGAATATTTCCAGACTTCCAATTTTTGTTGG
>VNJQ01000195.1:0-57901 GCA_008042515.1 Drosophila truncata
ACTACGACAAACCAAATTTTATCAGGATCGGCCGACTATAAGACATAGCTATAGATATAATAATATAACTGAAAAATCGAAAATTGCCCATCTTTTGTGTTTTTGAAGATAGAAAAGAAAAACTTCCTACATATTATATATTTGGTCAGTTGATCCGACCTACCAAATTTCATAACGATCGGCCGACTATATCTTATAGCTGCCATATAACTGAACGATCGGAAATTACTCGGCCATTTCAGCCTTCTCGTTAAGTCATTTAAATTAGATTGCATATGATTCAATTTGGAAAATATAATTTACAGAATATTCTGCAAGGGTATATAAACTTCGGCTCCGCCCGAAGTTAGCTTTCCTTTCTTGTTTTTTATTATTTTTCTGATTGTTCCTATGAGAGCTATAGGATATAGTCGTCCGATTTTCATGAAATTAAAACCGAAATTCTAAATTAATAATTAATGGCCAAATATCAAATTTGGTGGAGTTTTGTTGAAAACTGACAAAGTTATAATTTTTTTTCGAAAGTTTTACCGATCGCTCCTATGGCAGCTATATGATATAGTTGTCCGATCCGGCCCGTTCCGACATATTTACGAGTGAGAGTATATATAAGACTAACTGCAAAGTTTCAATTAGATAGCTTTAAAACTGAGGGACTAGTTTGCGTAGAAACGGACAGACAGACGGACAGACGGACATGGCTAGATCGACTCGGCTGTTGATGCTGATCAAGAATATATATACTTTATAGGGTCGGAGATGTCTCCTTCACTGCGTTGCAAACTTCTGACTGAAACTATAATACCCTGCAAGGGTATAAAAATCCAAGTATACAAGTAACCTCTTTTATGCAACCTCTTTTATGCATATACTGCATATACTGGACTGTGCTTAATCCAGAGAACCTAGCAAATGATATTTATTTTCTCTGAAAAGAACAATATATGTACAATAATTGTGTTACTTGTAAATATAATTCGAAATCGGTATAAATATGTTAATATTTCGAATGATCATTCTTTTTTGGTTGAAATTTGTTTTATGTCCCAACGATTTGATGCCCATTACGTTTTTAAGTGTTTTTTGCCTATAGGTCACGAAGTAACTAAAGGATAAGTCATAGCGTGATCAATGTTAAAAATTTGTTTATAAAAAAAAAAAATTCTAATCAGAAGAACACATAAGAAAATAAATATATCAAATAAGTATTTCCATCAAACGTCCTGTACATAAATCAGACTTATACCATAAAATTAATTTGTTTTTTTTTATGTTGAGATGGTCTTCGGAAATTTCTTTGCAGGAACCAATACATTACGCCAGATTTCTTGCCTAAGGTGTGTTCTATAGAGTTTTACTAGATTATTTGAAGTTTTTACCCCTCTGATCGGGTTTTATACAAATGGACCTTGCCCAACGAAACAAGTCGTGAGAATAACACGAATCTCTTAATCTTCTACTTTGCGTTCAATAAGTTGAATCAGAATATACGAATCTATCGATCTCTTGATTTTACAGGTGCAGGTATGGTTGGGAATTCCTGCGCTTGTGAACCTTACTTAACAGAAACGAATGTCTGAACGCAGTATCCAGAGGGACAGCAAATTTGGCGGGTTATTCAGCCACCGATAATCCAATTACGGGGTCACATTATCCATTAGCTATCAGGTACTGTTCATCGAAAGGCAATGCGTTTGCAGCCAATTTATTTCGTTGCTCGTATGGTCGTATGTGTCAACGGTGGTGGGACTGGCAATAGGTGCTCCCGACTAACGAACAATTAATTGAATATAACATTCAATTATTTTCGAAAAAGGATTGAAACAACAAACAAAGATATGACGCGGACCGGGCGAAGGTGTGAGCCCGCTGCTGGCCGTAAACCGCATTGCATAAACATGGGACTCCATGTACTACATAACTGGGTGCATTTACTGTATGTACTGTATGTATGTACTGTATGTATTTATGTGCATATGGTCTACCATGTCCATGGTTCCTCCCACTCCCACTCCAATGCTCTGACCTGTACATGACGCACTTGCAGCCTCCAGCCCAGCCTACTGCCCTCCCATTTCCCGGCCGTGTCGCAGTGTCTGTTGTTGGATGTCTCTGTCGCACTACTACCATCGGTCCGGAGAGGGGGAGGCTGGCCGGCGTATTAATGAAAATTTCGTACATCGAGAGCTCGCATCATTAAAAAAGAAAAACGCGAAATTCGCATATGTGAATTTTGGGGGGTTTTTTAAGGGTTGCAAATTGTTTGCGAAATAAAAGCATTCGAAAATGTTGTATAAAAATCAATTTGGTCTGTAGGCTTTTTTTGCAGTAAGTGGTAACAATGCAAGTGTACATAAGGGCAGCAAATAACGGCGACTGTATGTACACGGTTTTTTCGCATGTAAAATTTATTTTTGTTTTATTATTTCTGATGGAGAAGCGAGTCTGTGCGCTAAAAATACATTAACCACATCAAAATAAAAAATACAATTAAAAAAGTTCTTGTCAGAAGTGGGATTCGAACCCACGCCTACAGAGTAGACTGCGACCTGAACGCAGCGCCTTAGACCACTCGGCCATCCTGACTCTTGAAGTGTATTGGTCCAATGGTCACTGATTCAAGTCTCTATCAGTCAAAGTTCCTAGCCTCCTCTAAGGGAAAAACTATGCGTTCCAGCAAATCTAAAGCGAGTTGGATTTCGGACTTGGCTGAAAGGTGGGGTTTTTTAGTTTTAGCATCTTTAAAAGGTCAGCTTTCTCGATCACATTTAAAACAGTTGATTTGCTTGCCTTAACACCAGTTTTTTGTATTATTTTGGCGTTCGAGTCGTGGGAGTCGCAAGCCTGTCGGAGTATAGCTCGGCGATCTGCTGTACTATGACTTCCTTTAATGGTTTCCATAGGTTTTCTTATTTTAAAGAAAATTTGCAATGGTTTTGCGATGTTTTCCCGTTTTTTTTTTGGCGATTTTGTAAAATAACAAGAAAGGAAGCTAACTTCGGCTCGCCGAAGTTTATATACCCTTGCAGATTGCAATTGAACTTTAAAATTAAAAACGAAATTCTAAGATAACATTGAATGGCCGAATCTAAAATTTGATGAAAATATGTTGAGAAACAACTGAGTGATTTTTTCTATTATTTCTCTGATTGTTCCTATAGCAGCTATAGGATATAGTCGTCCAATTTTCATGAAATTTAAAACGAAATTCTGGAATAATATTAAGTGACCAAATCTCAAGTTTGATGAAAATATGTTGAGAAACAGCGAAGTTATGATTTTTTTTTATTATTTTCCTCATTGTTCCTATGACAGCTATAGGATATAGTCGTCCGATTTTCATGAAGTTTTAAAGAAAATACTGAAATAATATTAAGTAACTAAATCTCAAGTTTGATGAAAATATCTTAAGAAACATCGATGTTATGATTTTCTCTATTATTTTCCTGATTGTTCCTATGGCAGCTATAGGATATAGTCGTCCGATTTTCATTTAAATCAAAATTTAAATCAAAATTCTGGAATAATAATTAATGGCCAAATATCAAAATTGGTAAAAATATATTGAAAACTGACAAAGTTATAAAATTTTTTCGAAAAATTTACCGATTGTTCCTGTGGCAGCTATATGTTATAGTCGTCCGATCCGGCCCGTTCCGACATATGTACGAGTGAGAGTATATAGAAGACTAACTGCAAAGTTTCATTCAGATAGCTTTAAAACTGAGGGATTTGTTTGCGTAGAAACGGACAGACGGACAGACGGACATGGCTAGATCGACTCGGCTGTTGATGCTGATCAAGAATATATATACTTTATAGGGTCGGAGATGTCTCCTTTACTGCGTTGCAAACTTCTGACTGAAATTATAATACCCTGCAAGGGTATAAAAAGTTACCATTCATGATACAATGATCTTCGAGTATTCCTGCGGAGATAAAATAATGGCCTATTTTATATAAAATTAAAGACAATTGTTTAATTTAACACAAAAAAAATTGTTATGCTAAGCAAATTAAGAATGATATTTAAAATTATATTTGGGAGACGCTAATGACTCAGTTTTTGTTTATAATTTAATAAAAGCTTTCTATTATATGTTTTTATTTAGCGAATTAATCAAGTTGTTTTGGAAAATAATTTAACTGTTCTATCTTTAATACTTTTGAAAATATTTCGCTTCAAAATAAATATAGCTTGGTATAGTATATACCGGCCAGTTGATAGGATGTTTGGGTTATGAATTAAAGGCGGAATATGTACCAATTCTCAATATGAAGCAAACTAATGCTATATAATCGACTTCAAATACATTTCATTGAAGTTAAGCAATTACACTTTTTAGGAAGAAGCCTATAAAACACTGGAGCTTAACTTTAAAAGATATTCGATTAAATCCAAACCCAAAAGAATGTAATCGCCAATCACTTGGCGATTTCCCTATTTGCAATTAGCCAATGAGTGGACTTTGAGTTCGTTAATGCGGGTTATCATGTCCTGCCGAGTGGGAATATAATTACGAATATTTATTCAGTTAATGTGCTCACAATGATTGGATACTGAGTAAAATATGTACTGCACAAATAATAGAAATATATAAATTTGCGACAAAATATTTTAACTCTCTCCACCTCTGATAAATCGGCCCTGCAAAATTCAATTACTGCGTAGGCACGTTGCCCACTATATAAGTATTTATGTACTCGTAGATTGTGGGCAACGTGTGAATTTATGGCCATCGAACAAGACTTGGTGGACGGGTGGTGGGATCCATCTTTCAGTGCTGCCAATAACATTGAAAATGGGACGGATAGATATCGGTGAGAATCAAATACTGTTATTTCACCCAGCTTCAGGCGATCTTCCTTTAAGCTCTGAATAGAAAAAAATCATAAGAAATACGAAAAAAGTATGAGATATGCATGACCAACGCAAACTAGTCCGTTTTGAAGCTATTTGAATGAAACTTTGCAGTTAGTCTTCTATATACTCTCACTCGTACATATTTCGGAACGGGCCGTATCGGACAACTACATCATATAATTCCGAAAAAAATTATAAGTTTTTCAGTTTTCAAAACATTTTCAAAATTAATATTTGGCCACCAATTATTATTCCAGAACTTCGGTTTTAATTTCATGAAAATCGGACGACTATATCCTATAGCTGCCATAAGAACAATCAGGAAAATAATACAAAAAAAACATAACTAGAATGTTTCTCAACATATTTTTTTTTTAATTTGAGATTTAGCCACTTATTATTATTACAGAATTTCTATTTTAAATTCATATAACTCGGACGACTATATCCTATAGCTGCATAGGAACAATCCGGCCAATAATAGAAAAAATCATAACTCGGCTGTTTCTCAAATATTTTCATAAACTTTGAGATCGGCCTTTATTATTATTTCAGAACCTCGTTTTTAATTTTATAGTTAAATTACAATCTGCAAGAGTATACATATAAACTTTACAATATTTATGCGATGGTCTAATGGTCTAAAAAATGTAAATGCGAAACATTGAAAGGCTGTACCACAATTATTATAATACTACTAAACGATTGAAGAAGAGTGACGAACTTTATTCCCTCCGGTAGTCCAGAATAGGGTGTAGTCCAGAAATTGGGTGCAATGATCCCATAAGTGAAGACGATTTTAAAATAATCAATATCGGCCGATTAATGACTCTTATGTAATATATACCCGAATAATGTTATGTATTACAATTTTAAAAATATCGCTTTAAATTTTATTAAAATGGAATTACTACATATGGTCATATGAATATGTTTTGACGATCAAAATATAGTTAAAGATGATTATTGGACAGTACCCTTTTTTCTATTTATATACCCATTTATAAAAGAATATATTTTCCTAGAAAAAGGATGCAAAAGGATGAATGCAGCACTGCTTTCCGTTCTGCTGCGAAGACGACTTTTCATGTGCCGACCCCTAAATTCCCATTTAAAATCGAGTACATAGCTTGGGGGCCAGCTCATTTGCACTGTTTTTGGTGTGGGCTACGCAAAATGATAATGAAAATGCAGAAAACTCTATAAAAAAACCGTGAAAAACAGCGCTGTACTGGCAATGGTCTGAGAGGCGAGAAAATAATGTGGTGCTGCTGATGCATGCGTGCGGTTGGCACGCCCCTTCAGAGGTGGGTGGCGTTCGCAATTTGGTTGGTCCACGGGTCTGAATTAAGACTGCAGAAAAAAACGGATAAAAAAAATTTAATAATAAATTGTATTATAATTTCTTTTTTCTCTGGACTGGGTGGGATGCAGTTGAAAGTCCCCCGCACGCGTCCCGATTCACATTGTCGCTAGCCAGATGCAGTTCGGCGGGATTCAGATTCGTCGCATGAAAAAGTAATGAGTGCGCTTTTTGTGACTGGACGCATCTAAAAAGGAATAAAAAAACCAGACAGCGAATGAAACGGCAGCCGGAGGTGCAGAAAAAGATCCGCGGCCCGAAAGCCGCGATAGAACGGGTGTGCTGCAGACGGGCGGCCTGTGGGGGGCAGCATTAAAGTGATGCTGCCGTTACAGTCGCAGTGAGAGCAGGATTCCGTTGCTGTTGTTGCTGCTGATTATGTTGATGACGGTGCGCAAACAACAAAATAATCGAATAAATGATCATGTAAAAAAGAGAAATATACCAAATTCAATCGACACGCACTGGCGAGGCCAGAAGGTGCGACGAGCATGGGCGGTGGGCGGTGGGTTGCTCTGTGTAGACTGAATTCCACATTAATGGGGCTGCTAATTATTCACTGGCCCGGACCGAGAGCTCCTGCCCCAAACTCCGACCCACTTTTGCGGCTGGGCGCTCTCGCAATGAGTTTTTTCTGGCCGCAGTTGTTGTTGCCGGGACAGCGGCAAATGCGACAGCGCGTCATGTCGGGGCAAAATCAGTTTCGAAAATGCTTTGTCAACAGCAACACACATTCAAAATTTTCGGTTTAGTCGCATAAGTTTTATTTTGTCTGATTTAGTAAAACATTACAACTTTGGCTAGTCACTTGATTCTCTGTTGGAAAGTTCCCCTGATTTTCGGTCCAGCGGGGATGTCCCTAAACATGAGTAAGTGTAGGGGGGGTGCGTGACTGCCTCGGGCCCAGGATGCGAGTACCTGCGCCTGCCTAAGCCTAAGCGCACCAGATTAAGCATACGCCGGGTGTGACCATTCCAAAATAATCGCGGACGGTCCACGGGGAAGGTGACGAGTGAGTTGATTCGTTTGCGCCTGTGTGTGTGTTGTGTTTTGATGTAAATTATGCAAATACTACCCCTATTACAGCCCTAAACCGCAGAACCCCCTCCATCCCCCGCCCTATTTCTCTAACGCTTGCGTCGACGTCGAGGCCGCTGTTGTTGCTGCGTTTGCTATTTCGTGGTTTTGTTGTTGTCGTTAGTTAGCTGCTCTTGCCGATGCATGTGATTAACAAAATTAGTTTAGAAAACTCTGCTCTCGCGTTCGAAACAAACAAAAATGTGTTCGCTTATTTCGATAATGAAAACAAAAAATATAACTGAAAATTAATGGCAACTCAGTTTTACTCACTCCACGAATACAAGGAGCTCTGTGCCGAAGACATTAGCTATGGTTTGCTATGGTGTAATTATGTGTATTTCAGACTCTCAAAGTCAAAGACCTTAAATTTCAAACCCAAAATTAGTAGGTTTTTGTGAGTTCAAAGAATAACCAATTCACAAAAAAGCTAACATAAAATACGGCCTAGTTACATTAAAACGACTGTGCTTGTGACCTTGATTTAACCAAATTTAATGTGGAAACGTAGCGAATGCTACGTTACGGTCTTATGGTGAATCTATTCTATCGGAAACACAAGTTTACGACTGGTATAAAGCCTTTTAGGATAGTAGAGAAATCGTCGAAATCCGCTGAAAATAGCATCAAGGATATTAGCGATATCCTAAAGAGATAGCACTTTAGATCAATATCAGTTGTGAAGCAGGTAGATTTTTTTTATCGATAATTTGGGTACGAAATGTGTCACTGCTTGCCTAGTTCATAAACAGCTATTTTTTTTAAGTACCATCGTTGCGAACGATTTTAGATTATACAAATCGTTTAATACCATGGATGAAACTACCATACTCAGTGGACCTCTTATTACTTTTTACTGTTTCAAAATCTTAAGTTAACAGTTCGTGGAAACAGTTACGACCTGATTAAGTATAGAAAAGAAAAATCTCAGAGCCAACTAAAGGCGATTCCGAGCAGCGCCTATAAATCATGTTTCGATTATTGGAATTTTGCTTTAGAATGTGACAAAAAACAAATTCCGGGTACTTTCTTGTCACAATGTATAGGAATACAAATACAAGTATTCCTATATTTGTCTGTAAAAAAAAATAATAAAACCTAAAACTTTTAGACAGTGTTTTAAAATTTAAATAATTGAAATGATCCGCGGGGAATTTTCTGGCACTTTTATATGCTAAAAATATGAAATAAATAAATATTTCTATAAAAAGGTGTAAAGGTGCAAGTAGTACATATGTATTCTGAATTCTGTGAAATATTATTGTATTACTTGTAACATTATGCGGCATTTTAAAAATAAATACAACCTAATAAAATGCTGTGTTATTTTACTCAAATATGTTAACAGTAATCTATTAAATTAATACCGAGCACCCTTGTCAAGTCTGTGGTTCGCTTTAACTTTAAATACGTTTCACGACCTCGACGACGTTTTTTTAATCCTTTTGTGATCTATTTTCTAGCACGGACTGCTCCTAGTGCCGCCGGGAACGGATTGGGGTGCGGTAGGGCCGCGGAATCGGGCGACAGTCGGGCGGTGTTTCTGTGTCGCGAAGAGCAGATTCCCGACGCGCCGAAGACTGTTCTTAAATGAAAGTCAAAGTAAAAGCGGCAAAACAACACAAACCTAAACAAAGTACAAAATCGAAAAGCACGAAGCCAATGGCGCTGCGGGGAAAAGAGAATAGCCCCGGAGAGCGCCAAAGTTTGATAAGGCCAAAGCAAAACAAAACCCTCTGCTCGGGAGGGGGTGCTGCGGGGCAGCACCGGGGGCCTGTCGCCGGCAAAAACAAACAAGGAACGGATTCAGTTAGACTTTTCGCTGCAAAAAGACGGAAAAGCAAAAACTCCGACCGAGGAGAATACAGCCCTGAAGGGGAACAGGAACGGGAACGGTAGTGAGAAGGGGAACGAGAACGCCCCATGGGTGGCGCTGCGCTTCTCAGGTGTGTTTGTATTTGTGGGTTGAATGCACGCCATGTGTGAAAGGGATGGAGTTGCGCGGTAGTTCTGCTGCACTTCTCTTGCTTTCGCTCTTCTTTCGGCTGCTCCGCGGTCTTCGCTCACGCTCACTGCGCATGTGCTGCTCTTGCTTTCTCGCGTAGATGCTGCAACCAGGCGTGGGTGTAGGGAGGGGGGCTAGGGAGGTGCAAAGCTGAGGGGAGGATGGATTCAGGTGCAATTTATTTATTTATTTCGATTCATTTCCGCTTTTGTGCGGGCCTCACCGAAAACTCATTTACCTTTGATGTGTGTGTGGCCACTTTTTTTGCTCTTTAGTTTTCCCTCGGACACTGCCAGAGCGAGATGGGCATAGAAAGCAGTCGCAGAGAGGACGCACGGGAGGCTCTTTCTCTCTCTCCTTTACACTCTTCGGGCGATAATGAAAAAGTGTAATGCACCAAAAAGTGACATAAGGCTGTAAATTAAGCAATAGCAACAACGAGCGGGCTTAAACCCTGGCCCGGACATACATAAACGTATGTACATACATATGTAAATAAACACTTGCACATATAAAAATGTGCTGAATGTATGTACTTGCACAAATACATATGTACATATGTAGCTGAACGTATGTATACGTGCACATAATCGGTTATTTACAGTTATCTGCATATCCTGAAAGTGAGCCTGAAGTGGGAGGAACTGGGGTATGGCATTATCCCGAGGCGACTACATATGTATGTATGCATACATATTTACTACATACAGAGTCCATACGACACGTTTTTGTGTCCTGGACGAATCCTTTATGTTACTCCATCAAATTAAAAGCATTTTCACTGCAAATTACAAAAATGGTAAGCGCCTGTCTATATGAAAATATATGTACAAATGTATGTGTGCTATTTACATTTGTATGCAGTGCATGTCGTGTCCACCTGGGCTCTATGGAAATTCGCTCTTGGCTAATCGATGCTCTGTGGCAATAGTCCTGCGATAGCAGACTGCACTGCCAGAAATTAATCAGAAGTGTGCATGTATTTTGTTAATATTGCTGACTCTAAGCACATATGTACATACATATGTAAATTACTGAAACTTTATGATATAATTCATTCTATTTACAAACAGCTGTAACAAAATTAAACAGCTTTCTTGAAGTTTAAGAAGAATATTTTGTGCTAACTTATAAAGGGAAATACATATACATATTTGCGTAGGAAATTGATCATATTCACCAATAATAATAAAGTAAAATGAAGTTTGTAAAGTTTTCAGCCTGGGACAAGAACAACGAGTTTGCGACTCACACGGCTTTCAGATTCATACTATGCTCTAGTCTAGCATTTGAAATCCAAATATTATTTTGTAGTAAAGAATAATTTTAGCGTCTAATGTCATTTATTTTATTGTTAAACCTAAACCCCTTTAAGTATTAGCATTTATTTTAAAGCTTCACCATAGTGTCTTGAACTCATACATATGGTAGTTTTCCTTATTAAGACGGGTTTTATTTTTGTTGTATCGACAAAAAATACACGTAAACGAAAATCCTAAGTATTCTATACTTTCTGCTTCAATAGCATTGTATTTTATTCTATATTGTCCTTCTGTCCTATCGTATAAATACATACATACATTATATATGCTTTGCAGGAGAATCGGTGGCTCAAAGTCTTTATCAGGAGCGTGAAGCAAATGCCTAAATGATCTGTTCCAATAAATTTTGTTTTGCTCCATTCCAGATGCAATTGCAAGCACGCTTCCTCCAATATATACATCAGCGTGAATTCAGACTAAAAGCCATTAGGGAAACCCCAGAGTCTGGTGGGCGGGCAGCGGGAAGAGGAACAGAAAGCCAGAACTCCTGCCTAATTCACATCTATTGCGTTATATCTCTCGGGCCGCTCTTTAGACCGGCACTTGGACCATATGCTCGGTAGGAGAGGCCGGCTGGAATTTACATACCAATACCCATATCCAGTCGACCGAGTTGCGAAAAGCAACAGAGGGCCCAAACCGGCTTGCCAGCTCGCTCACACAGGCACAGACCCCAAACAAAGCTCACCCACATATGCAAGCTACATTCAAGATAACAATACCAACAACAAGCAAAGGCGAGCAAGCAAAACAGAACCGGCTTTTTGTGTGACCTAATATTTGGTTTGAGCTAACTACTTTTCCAAAGAGCCAAACTGATATCGCGCAGGCGAACGTGTGCTTCATAAAGTGCGATTCTTGCCCGCGATAAGATTTGGGGCCGAATCTAGCCGAGCTGGTCGGTATAAGTTAATGGTGCCTTATCGGCCGCAATAACAGATGCAACACCGGTAGCGTTAGAGCCATCGGCAGAGGGAGCCGTCCTAACACTACATTTTGTCGTCCAACGCTCTCGTATTGCCCTTATATCCAGACTCGCTCCTGGGCGGGATCTCTAACCATCGCTTCAGTCAGCAAACACCAGCCAAAACTATGTGGAGTTGACTTTTTATTTTCATTGTTCATACGCCGCGTGTTCTCTCTGGCTGTTGCTGTGTCTGCGTGAGCCGGAGCTCCAGGAGGAGGGGGGAGGTCAAAATCGCTCTCAAAATCTGGATGGGAGTCTCTGCATTTGAATCTTAATATGAAACAACATTGGAATCGAACCACACGCCGCTGAGCAGAGTTCGAGGGGGTATTTGAAGCTTTTGGCGTTCGGTCGTCGTCAACTTTTTGCACCGGCAAAACCTAAGCAGCCGGCAAATGGTTGCCTATGCCCGCTCTTCGTGCTCATTCCAATCCCGCTCCGGCTCCGAATTGCTCTCCTCTCTGTGTTGCAGAATTTTAGCTTTGTTGTCTTTTCGTATTGGCGCCAAATTGCCTGTGCGATGTTGCCGTTCTTCACGGCTTAGATTACGATACTGGCTGTTTAGCGAGTTTTGGAGCTAAAAACTTTAACCTGGTACTTGACATCTCCAGCTTTACCATGTCTTCTAGTTTCCGTTCTAAGCCTTTGCTTTTTTTTCTCCGAATTTCAATAGTTATGGTCCTCATGTTTAAGGAAAACTTTAAAACCTCCAAGAACTCAGTTTCTGTCATTACGCACGGAAATCTTCACGTTCCTAACGGACTTCAGGTTAAATAAAATTATTCGATAACTTCTGGAAAACTAGCGTAGTCAAAACCCGGATGGCTGGCTACTCAACATGAGGGACTCTCTGTCTTAACCACGTCTGGCAAGATGGTAGGCTCTCATAAAGTTAGAGGCAGGCTGCATTTTCGGCAGCAAGTACAAGATGTGTGCTTATCCTGGCCAAAGTGGACAGCTCAGCAGGTGGCAAGGTATCCCATCCCACTCTAAAGGTCTAGATGTCCAATATGAAGACCAAGCAGAATATCCTAGAAACATTTCAAACAACCTATAAGAAAGAAAACTACTTCGTCTTGCCGAAGTTTGTATACCCCTGCAGGTTGCAATCGAATCATTAAATTAAGAATGATTAAGAACGAAAAACAGCGAAATTATGTTTTTTTTTTTAATCTTAAATTCAATTGAAATATGTTGAAAACTAATAAATTTACAAAGTTTTCTACAAATTTTCCGATTATAGCTATATGATATAGTCGTCCGATCCGGCCTGTTACGATTTACACTACTGGCCAAAATAATAAGTACATGCGTATAAGATTTGTTTCAAGCCTCGTACAACTTTTTTAAGAAGCTTTATAAAAAAAAACAATTTATTTTCTGTTTTAGGACATACACTAGATAATAAAAAGAGTTCATCATTTAAAATTTTAAAACTACGACCGATTTTATCAAATATCCATACAAATGGGTTGGTCAAAATAATAAGTACACCGATTCTTCTAAGCATTAAACTCGAAACGTACCAAATATTTTTCACCTTTTTCTTCTGATGAGTAAACTTATACTAATATTCGGTATAACTATCCTGATTTTAAACCACTTCTGCGAATATTTTTGACATAGTAGCCATACGTTTGCAGCAAGTCTCAGCTGGAATCTCATAAAAAATTTTTTCAACAAATCTACACAAATCATTACCATTACAAATTGTTGTTGTTCTTAATGCGACATTAAGAGTTTTCCAACAAATTTTCAATGGGGTTTTTGTCCGAAGACTGACTGGGCCAACTCATAACGGTTAAATTTTTGTCATTGAACCAGGCATTGGCTGGCTTTGAAAAATCCATCGCAAGGACATGTTTTCAACAGTATATGGTTGCATGAGTTCAGCTTATAGTTTTATATTTGTCTAGGGTCTTAATACTATTTATGGGGTGTTCCAGATAAACGACATTTTAAGAAAAACAATCATAGAACATTACGTATCCGCCTCCGGACATTACGGGACATTACGTATTCCCCCTTACCAGGGACTGAATTCTTTGCATTTAGGTCGTCATATGAACCTTCGTTAATTGTTTCCAAAAATATTTAGTTTTGTTTCTTTGCTAAAAGGTATATTATTCACTTTTCTTACCCTTCCGGTCAAGACAATACGAAATCATTTTTTTTTTTTCAAACTTTTTATCATCTGTACATTTTTTTCTCGGTGTAATGGGGCCTCTTGGGTTATAGTCTAGACAATTACAGTCTACCACGAACCAGATGGAAAGAAATTGCACTGCCAATTTCGACGGAAACGGCCTTTGATGAAATGAATGACGATCAGAATTCCCGATGCTTTGGAAGATTTTTCCCATCCTTCCTTTTTTCCTTTTTTTTATAGCCACAGTTGGCTTTAAGGCATTTTCCGCAAAAAAGAGTGAGGATCCAAGGCGTTTTGCATTTTCGCAAGGATCTTTTCCCTTATTTTGGAAGCTTCATAGCCGCTATCCTTGAAACAAGGCTTGAAACAAACCTTATACGCATGTACTTATTATTTTACATGTACATGTACAATGTACATACATACGTACATACGTACATACATACATACATAGAATATATATCCATCCTTCACCATTAATGAACATTCTGCTCTGTGGAAGGTGATTTGTTTGTAATAATCAAGTTGTTTTCAATATATATGTGCATATATTTATAAATGATCACTTTTGTTTTCTTACTGATACTACCGACAAACAGCAACAACAAGGGGAACTGATTAAACTGGCAAAGAAGATAGAGAAATATTTATTACTTAAGTGCTATGTGCACTTCGTTCATCATCATTGATTTTAAAATGTAATTTTTTAATAATTTATGCAGACGGGCGTACATATGTATATGAATATAATAATATTATAAATTGATTCTGTTTTAATTAAGCAGGGATTATCTAAATTTGATTATTATTTTGGATATTTTTTGTCCAAGTGTACGTGACATGGGCATACAACATACAGACTAAGTAATGTGAATGCCAGTCGGGGGGAAATTGCAGAGTAACTTGGAAGTCGGGAAGACACGCTAAACTACGCTCCCTTCCCCTATCTGGGACTGGGACTGCGACTGCGACTGATTTACCCACTTCTAAGCTCGGGCGGTCGGATTTGCAATCGTAACACTTTCACGCCCTGCCGCCAAAAGGAACTATAAAGCCAGACAGTCCCATTAGACCATGGGTCCGGGGTGGTGGCGTGGCCCCATACCAGTGGGCCAGACGCAGTTGCTCCTCCTGCCCTGTCACGACTTGTCCTCTCCCAGAAGAGCGGAGCATGCCAGGCTCACCAGCTCGCCTCTCACAATGTGCCGAAATAAAACTTTAGCTGCAAAGGCACGCGACGCCGAGGCCGCAGTCGGCAGCGACGTGTGCGACGGCAGCGGAACTCATGTGAGCAGCGCCGCGCGACAGGCGGGCAGGCAGATACGCAGCGCACACAGATACTGTTCACTGGTGCACAGATGTAGATACAGCAGTATCCACACCGACATGCACACGAGCCTCCACCGCGAAATGACTTTTTGTGAACTTTTTGCGAACTTTTTGCCGACACTTTTGTTTGCTTTGCCTTACATGTCCCGCTCTTTCGCTCTTGCCTTCTCTCGCGCCGTTCCTCTCTGTCCGCCCCACACGTATACGCATACGCATACATGTATTCTTAAGCAGCGCTCTCGCAGCACTTGCCTCTCTCGTTTGGAGACTGTGTTGGTGGCGGGGTAGAGGCGGAGAAACGAGGTCTGCGTCGTCTTTTGTGCTCGCATCGTTTCATTTTCGCTTGGTTTTTGTTGTTTGAGCGCGAGTGTCCGTAAAAAGCTTTGTGCCAACCGTACTGCCCACCCCCTACTGCCCACCCGCCTTCACCCAAACCCCACCCGTCCCGCATTCACCGAAGGTTTTTCGATTTCTTTTCGACTCTCTCAGCTCCCAACTCTCGCGGGTGCTGCTGTTAACGTCGACGCCAACCGCGACTGCGGCTGGTCCGTCGCGCTTCCATGGGGTTCTTGAGCGTATGCAAAAGATTTTTGCACATATTCATCTTTTTGGCCGTTTTCGGTGCGTTTCGCGGAGCTCGATAGCTCTTAGCGAGTCCGCGTGAATTTCCATTATTTTCCGCGCCCAAAGAAAAGATTGCTAGGAGTCCACCTAGCTGCGGTTCCGTCCAGCTACTTGCCTTTGTGCCTTACCCGCTCTACCGCCGGTTCCTTTTCCTTCTCCTCGAACTATGTAGAAGATGTGTCTGTGCAGGGTTTTCGTGGATGCAGCGTGTCTCGCGGGGAATATGATTCGGGAGTGGCATCACGAGACTTGGGGCTCTGGGAGGATCGATCGGACACCATGCGGACTTCCAGAACGAATAGATAGATACACTCCCTAAGCTGGCCCATCCCGAATATCTGCCGCATCAACGGATATCGACTCTCCCCGACGCGGTTCAGCAGTTCTCGTTAAACGCAAACTATTCGCAACTTTTGAACTCCGCGTTGGGCGGGCGAAAGTTTGAGATGCCGGCGCTTAACACCCATAGTTCCCGTAGTGCTTTAATACCAAAATGCAGCGTGTGTGTTAGTTTAGTGTGTTAGTTTATGCAATTAGCTTTATGAATTTGTGGATTCATGATAGACCTTTTGGTTCTTGGAAACATTCAGCCGTTTGTAGCCTAATTCTACATCTGGTGCGGACAAATCTACACTAAAAGAAAATTTAAAAATCGAAGGTCCTTTTTCAGAGGTGCTATAAAAAATATTGAGCTTTGTGATATTTCTCGTGTGTAAATCTGTTAAATTATGAACTTATTCACAGTGCAAAAGGAACTTAAACGGTGCAAGATCTCAAATGTGAAAATAAAAAAAAATAATTATGCTGAACAAGAAGAATGTTGGATAAGAACTTGTATTCTTGAATGTGGATATTAATAGTGTAAAATATTAGAACAAATTTGGCAATGCATAAACGGAGTATAATCGCCATTCATAAATCTGCCCGCACGGAAGTGCAGTCACCTTCGGCTAACTTTTAGTTTGTGCAGCTTTTTCGATGATTTCTGCATTATATCGCATGGCAGTATAATTGCCTGTTTGCTTAGTTGTTGTTTGGTTTCGGCTTTTGCTTTGTTAGTTGTAACACCCACCCCTTGCTTTCATCAACTGACGGCGTTTTGAACTTGAAATGTTGTTGTTTCCCTAGTTCTCTGCCATTTCCCATTTCCCACTTCCCATTTGCCATCCTCCTACTCTCTCCCGAGGCGACTCTTGTTCGCGCCACGCTCTCCGCGCTCTCTTTGCCGCTTAGACAATGCGTGCCTCTATACAAAATACGCGTGTCTAGTTTTAGGAACGGTGGGAGGGGTCCCCATTGTTTGCAACAGTGTCTGTGTGTGCGCTTGTAAAGTTTATTTTGGCGACAGGAACCGCGACAAGACGAGAACGGGAACGGGAGCGCAGGCCAAAAGCACGACGAACTGCATTTTCCTTTACATAAAGTTTTGTTTTTCTAAAATGTCGCCATTAAATTTCAGATACAAACATATGTACATATGTAAACATATGTAAACTTTAATAAAGTAGACTTGTTTTATTGAATCAGGTTATTTCAATCTCCTATTTCAGGGTAAATTACATTTCAAACTGATTTTATATGTATTTAGAGAAACTTCTGAAATCTACTGGCTGCATAAACTTAACACATTTGCTTGTGGAATTCTAATTGGATTTATTTATCTCTTTCGCAGGTGCTTTTTGACTGTTTGGAACATTTTTAAACATTACGTTAAAACGTTGTTGATACTTACTGAAATATTTTTTTGTTAATATAACCACTATAATACGAGAATAATACCAACGAACGGGGAACCCAGAGCCCATATTATAATACAAATGTAATAATAATAAAAAGCGACAACGATAAAGAATTAAGTGCAATCATTTAAATTTTAATTTAAATCTTCTTATTAACAAATAATTAAATGATTTCCATATAATTTCCAAAAACAATTCAACGACAAACAAATTAATATAACATCAATTACAACAACAAAAACAACAACAACAACAACAGGAAATAGTACAACAAATTAAAATTAACTTTCAGTTGTATGGAAAAAAAAACAAAAAGTGATTTTTAGTTAGTTTCTCAAAATTTAACAACCAAAATTCACAACAAAATTTGGAATACAACAACTACAAAATACCGCAACAACAACTACATAAATAACAGCAACAATTCCAACCACTGCAAAAAACAACAGATAACAACAAAACCAGAAAAAAAACAACAAAATAAAAGCAATAAATGAATAATATACGAGAAAATAATAGAGACAACAATCGTAACAATAATAGAGAGCCTAATTAACAAAATAAACCGATAACAAATCAAAACGCAACAAGGAAACAAATAATAAAACACAACTGAAAGCAGGTCAGCAAAACAAATCAAAGCAAACAACCGAAAATAGCAACACGAAATAGAAACAGGATAAACAGGATAGAGCAACTGAAATCAATAAGACATAAAAAATAGCAACAGAAACCACAAGCCGAATCGATACAGCATCAAACCCAGAATCGGAAATAGCCTAGCCATCAGATCCCCGGTCCATCCCAATAGCAGAAAACAAAAGATATAACTGATATCAGAGCCAATAACAGGATAACAAATAGGAAATAGAGAAACCGAAACTGAAACAGGAACAGAAACAGCTATAGAAAATACAACAGCAGAAGTGAAAACTGAAATTCAACAGCAAATTCCAAGTTACAAAAAGAAGAAATACAAAAACGGAAATAGCCAACATTTGTTAAATTTCTTTAGTATGTTTTTAAATGGAGAAATCCACAAAAACTACGAAATCAAACGGAAATAATAACGAGCAATAGAAAATAATTGTCGTTAAAAAATTGAACTCTTCGGTTGAGGTTTACATTTTCGTCTTAGTCTTTCAATTTTGCGTTCGTAAAAAGCGGTCGAGAAAATGTTCTGAAAAAGTCTTGAGTGAAACGAGCTGAGAAACAGTTTACAAACTTTCAGAGGTGAAGAATCGAAGTAAATAAAAAATTAAAGAAAAAAGGAAGTGGCATCAAACATTTCGCAAGTGAAGGGAAGCAAACTGTGCCAAAGTTGCGCAACCGCAGGTGTATTTCGTGTGTGGCACGTGTCACGTCCAAGTGTGCGTGCGTGCAGCTGGAGTTTTCCCGGTGCGCGGACAGATCGGATTAGATCAAGAAAATCACTATATCAATATATATCCATATAAAAATTATCTTCAATTAATCATATCGTGGAAAAGCAAAAAAATGATCTAAAACGCATGTTAAAACCGTTGTCAAACGCATTTCGTACTTAAAAAAAAATAAATAAAAAAAAAAATAAAAACTTAACTAACATTAGTAGTGAAAAATTCCATTCGGATAAGAAACACGTTCTAAGCTAAAAACAAAATTATATTACCATTAACAAGTAACTCAAGTATTCAAGGATCTTAAAAGTATAGAGGGTCACAGCCTCTCACAGGAAGAAGGCGTTAATCTGGCATATGGCAACATTCCCCACACACCCATTAGTATCGTGGAAAACGAGCAAAATCCTCTGACTGAGTAATCCTTGCGTGTCAATTCGGTGAGTAAAGGGGCTTCAATCAAACAAGTTCGAAAATTTAAAAAAACTTAAAGAAATGAGTCTGATCCTGCAAACGTATTCATGTCCATATGGAAAATAAATATTATCGTAAAAATATCAATTGATACTCCCTCCAGCTCTGTATTGAGTATCTTCTATAGCGGGAATAGTAGTACATAGTACTCTTTTATTGTAGATCAGATGAGGAGGATAAGCGCACGCGTCAAAATATATGCAATAAGACTCATTTTAATGACTGTCATTTACCATGTAGATGAATGTCCGTATATGTTGCTCACATGAAAACACACATGTGCGTAAAAGTATCTTTATATCCTTATATGTACACAATTTAAGCCCACTGTATACAAGCCTATGTACTCGCATACTCATCTACATGCAAATTTGCATTGCATGCATTTACGCACAAAAAATTAATTATTGAAAAAATGCGCCTCGAACACCAAAAGACCACGCGAAACAGCTCCATCGCCAGCCCAATGTCCCCACACCCTCGTTTCCTGCCGGACGTCAAAGTACTGGTGGGCGATGGGAGGGAGAGTTGGGTGCTTCCATCGGTGTGCGAATCCAAAGGATGAGCGACCGCATCAGCAGCAGGAAAAACGAACCATTACACATATTTTAAATGAATTGAAATGAAATTCGTATATAAAAACGCTGTCGCATGTGTGTGTGTGTGGACGTCGAAGTACAGTTGACTCCACACGTTTTTTAACGGAAAATGGCAGGCTGGCAGTAGTCACATCGACCGCGGCAGAGGCAGAGACAGAGAAGGGTTTGGATGGGGGGGAGTGTGGGAGACAGCGAAAGGGGTTGTCTGACCGAATGGTCAGTTGCCGAGCGCCGTACACACGAACGCGTGCGACAAGGACAGCGCCCGTCTGCCAATCCCAACCCCAACCCTATCCCCAACCCCGGCCCGAACTCCGCCCATCCCTGGCCAGAAAGTAGCTTCAATTTTAATGCGTTGAAGCTGACGATGGGTCGCCAAAGAGCGACATTATATGTGTTCGCTCTCTGTATCCCTGCTTCTGGATCTGCATTAGTGGCAGGACCACGTACGTGGGGGCGATATCATTAATAGCAAGTTTAATTGACATTCGTGGAGCTGTTTTCTTTTATTTATCGCAAACTGCTGCGCCTGCACTTGGCAACAGTGGAAGTTGCAGTCTTGTCCAAATCCAACACCCCAAACCGCCCACCCACCGAACCCTCAGAACCACAGGGAAATTGAACTTTTTGGTTGCATTCTCCATGTCTTTTCGCTTCAGTTTATTGCAGTTGTGCGAAAATTTTCCCGTCTCTGCAAATTTTTTCGCCATGTCATTGAATGTAGTTTCTGGAGTACAGAGTAGACGTGACATATCATTACCGGGGTAGCCGCGGAGCTGAAGGGGGCGGGGATGGCTTATGTTTTTATTATCGGCTACAGAAGGTTTCCTCTGACGCTTGCAACAAGGTGACTACAAGTACCATAGTATACACACAAGTGCTCCAGCCTAAGCTCTAGTCCCTTTTCCACTAATTATCCCTTCCCTTATTTAAAGCGCTATTAATTACATAACATGCGAATGCCCTCCAATTAAAGCGAATGAATCTTGTGAAAAGCAGCATCCAGAATGGCAATGCAGGGAAACAGCTGGGGGTCGTTAGCCCCTGGAGCCAAGAAATCCTTATGGCCTTGGGACGGAGTATGATAGATGATAGAATGAGAGCGGATAAATTCGTATCTTCGTGAAAACTAGGCCGGAAGTCGGCTGACAGCCCAGCCTCAAATCCAATTAAGAGTCCCAATATGAGAGCCTCTTCAAAACCTAGTTTGCGTATGTTATTGTTAAAATATGTCGCAGAATACCCGAGCTAATTCAAGAAAGTCTAGAAAATAGTTAAAATTGGACCCAGCTATAAAAAAAACATTTTTAAACACTTGTCTAGGCTAGTAATTAATGCGTGCTGGCGTCTAAAGTTTCCATTCGATGTGGTGGGATATATATTTAATATATATGTTATATTATTCTATTTTCTTTCTTATATTTTCTGAAAAAAAAAAACAGTTTGTAGAGATCAAGGTTTATCCAATACATGTTTAACATGCAATAGCGAGTCATACGGAACGTATGCGTTTTCTTTCTTTCTTTGAGTTCGGAAAGAGTTTGGTTTGCGCAGGATTAGGGAAAGCTAAGTGGATTGTCGGGTAATTGTTGTTCTAATGTACATTTTTCCAAGGCAAAGGTAGACGGGTTATTCTGAATACATAAAAATAAAATGAACCAATAGGACCATCTGAAGTATTTTCATCTTGTGAGTTAATGCATTAATATACTTATTGAAAGATATTCGGTCGAAGGAAAAGGTGAAAACAATGGTGGTGCTATCAAAATGTTTGTTGTAAGTAAACTCTTGCATCAAAGTACCAAGAAAACAAATAGGACTAATGTGCAGTGGAAAAAATGGCACGAAACTAGCATTTAACATTTAGTTATGTATTCCAAAATCTACATCTCTGCAACTACGATTGAAGGCCCAAGTATTATTTTGGCTCGACCAGAAAAATATAAAGAAAATGCGCAAAGTACTCGTTTTTATAGGCATTGCCAGGGCTCAATATACGCACAATAAGGTGGCCACTCACCTGTCTGGCTGCTGTCTGCAGTAACTTTTTTACCCATAAAAGACGCGCCTTCAACGGCGTATCTTATAGTTTTCACTTTCGAGCCAAGCAAACAAGGTGGAAAATGGGATAAAGTTTATTTAGCCGGTCTGAAGGGGCAGAAAACGGAAGTGAGCAGAAATGAAAAACAAATAAAACAAAAAATAGAAATCCGTGCGAATAATGGAGGCCCAACTTAAGCTTTCATTTGCATTTGACACACTCCCCAAAGGACCCCTAAAAAGTTGCCAGACGTACAAAGCGCCCCCGGCTGAACCCGCCCTGCTTCAGCCACTTCAGGCTGGTAAACTATGTCAAAACTCATTTAGTTCCCGAGGAAATGTTTGGCACAACATCTAAAAGTGTTTCCGGTGGCGGAGCGGGAGTAGCAGCATGAAGGCGAGTGGGGAATGGCGACTGGTAAAGAACGGAGTGATGGCCGATGTCTGTGAGTTACTTATGGTCGCGAAAAGGTGTGCGACCCTTGGTCCCAACTAATCCTATTACTTACATAAATTCCATTAAACGAAGAGACCCGTAAGAGGAGGAGGAGCGAAAAGAATCATCATTGCGGAACAGTCGGGTTGGGGCCCAGTTGGTGCGTTGAGCGGCTTTTCCTGGGTGCGTGCGGATTTTCACACTTTACGCATGGCTTGATCGACGATGGGGACAGCGAAGCAAGGGTGGACTGGGGGATGGCTAGAATTACGCACAAGTTTACTTCTTACGCCTGCCAACCGTGCAATAATTCATGCAGCACTTAAGCTGTTGGTCATTTGCTTTCCCGCCAGATCTCAACATATTTCTCTAAATTGCATTTTTTGCAGTCATTTAAGGTAATTGCATTAGACTCGTTCGACATGCTGCATTAGTTCGCAGAGGAAGAGCTTACTGGTGGTGACAAAGACTCAGAGGCGCGAGAGAGAAGCCTTTCTACATATTGCACATCCATACATATAGACAATCATCGAAAGTTCTGTCCTTATCGCCAGTAAGTTCCCTTATCAGGCAAGCTGGCATATAAATAGGTTTGTTTTGAAACGAAAGCAATGGAAACAGAAAAACGTCAATGCTTGATTATTATCAATAATCGGATGAATGCGTGCATCTCAGAGGCGATTCCCTATAAGTCCTCCCAGTGCACATGTCATGTGAATGTTCTGGTCTCAGTGTTTACAATATCTTTCGTTTGGAGAGAAAAACGGACTCACATCGATAGGTGACTGAACCAAAAGGCAAGCGCAGGCACACCTACGCACAAGAAGATACAAACACATGGTATCTGCAAGGCAAAACTGCTATGTGTGTGTGGGTAAACAACACACAGGAGCCACGAAAAGACTAAAATGAGCAGGAATCTTGCCAACTATGCGATAAAATGCTAAATTTAAACTGCAAAATGCACAACAGATGCACAAACACAGGAGTCTGACGGCGAATTACAGTGGATATAAGATATACCGACCCAATAATTACGCAGGGTAACGCTTAACCAAAACAGCAAATTGGACCGATAGTTATCGATTTTAGTAGATTGCCGATTTAGAGGTATTAGAGACCAATTTAGTTCGATTTCTATAAGCAAATTTTCTTGTTTATTATATATTTGGGTAAATCTCTAGAAATTAGGCCGAAAAACTAAAACTTAATTTAAATGATTTTTAACAAGATTTTATTTTTATATTTTAAAACAAATTTTGAAATATTCGAAAGCATATTCTCGCAATCGCAACTTTATACTATTTTGTTGAAAATTATCATAAAAAAGTGCATGTTTTATCTTAGTAACTACTAAACAGAGGCCTTATGATCAAAACAGATCTGCTTTTTATACCATGTACCAAGGGTACAAAGGTATTATAATTTTGTGCGATATTCTGTAACAGGCAGAAGGAGGCGTGGCAGACCCCCAAAAGTTACCTAAATATTGGTCAGGACCACTTAAGGAGTCGATATAGCCATGTCCGTCTGTCCGTCCGTCCGTCCGTCCGTCCGTCTGTCCGTCTGTCCGTCTGTCCGTCTGTCCGTCTGTCCGTCTGTCCGTATGAACGCCTAGATCTCGGAGACTATAAGAGCTAAAGACACCAAACTTGGGACTTAGACTTCTGCACGCAGATCAAGTTTGTTTTAAATTTTTGCTGCTCCCCTTTTTTGGGGAGCTATTTGAAAAAAACGTATATCTCCTAAATTTATAAAGTTAGGTAAACTATATTCACAACCTTGATGTATTTTATCAAAATACACAGATTGTCTAAATTTCATTACGATCGTACAATAAATATCGGAGATATAGTCTTTTTACTTTATACTTATTATGTATACAAGAGGCAGCCAAGGCAAAGGGCTCCAAATAACACATGCACCAATACACTTGCAATGGTCACATTCTTTGCCTGTATACATACAGCGAAACAAAGTCACAGCTATTTCTAGAACGTTCGTTAAAGTAATTGTAAGTTGTCTCGAATTCAATTCACGGGGAGCGGTCCAGGGTACAGGGTATTCTACTGTCGGGACACCCTACTGTATGTCCATCTTGTTGTTTTCTAACATATTTTCATCAAATTTGAGATCTGGTTACTTATTATTATTTCAGAATTTTAATTTCATAAAAATCGGACGACTATATCCTAGAGCTGTCATAGGAACAATCAGGAAAAAAATTAAAACAAGAAAGGAAGCTATATTCGGCTCGCCGAAGTTTAAATACCTATAACTATAAAACTACTATAAATTATAAAATTAAAAACCAAATTCTAAGATAACATTGAATGGCCGAATATCAAATTTGATGAAAATATGTTGAGAAACAACTGAGTTATAATTTTTTCTATTATTTCTCTGATTGTTCCTATGGCAGCTAAAGAATATAGTTATTCGATTTTTACGGATAGATCGACTCGGCTGTTGATGCTGATCAAGAATATATATACTTTATAGGGTTGGAGATGTCTCCTTCACTGCGTTGCAAACTTCTGACTGAAATTATAATACCCTGCAAGGGTATAAAAACTATTAAAGTCTGCATTCTTACCCCCAATTCTCCTGAAGCAATACCTTCTACACAATCGTAAATTGATTTTTCATTCTGTATAGTAGATACATAGATGCCTTGCGCACACCCTCGGATCTGATCATCATGTCGTCATTTTCTACATGCTGAAAATGTCGTTTATTCTTGGTCAATATAATCATTTAGTTGTACTTTTACTTTTACTTGCAGTCTCTTCAAAACGACATGTCGATATTTAAGGAAATAAAAAAAATACCTTGTACATTTTCGTGTTTCGCCTTTTCTGCAGCGTTGCAGAAACCTCAGAGTGCATCAAAAATCCAACGAAAGTAAACGCTAGTTGTTTACGGCACAAAAGACACGATGTCAGCATATATACATACATAAATACATATAGTTCACTTGCAGTCGTGGTCATATCTCCGGATAAGGCGTAAAGAGGGGGTTCGTTCCCCTTGATTTTGGTCTTTTGTTTATAGAGAAATAAAACAAGTTCTGTTTATTTATACAATAATGCACACACATCACACAGTAATGTATCTGCTTTTTGTAAATACTTCACTTTCCGCTTGCTCTCATGGTGAACCGCACTTGCTGACCCTTTTCTAGCCCTCAACCTAATTAAAAACAAGAAAGGAAGCTAACTTCGGTTCGCCGAAGTTTATATACCCTTGCAGATTGCAATTGAACTATAAAATTAAAGTCGAAATTCTGAAAGAATATTAAGTGGCCAAATCTCAAATTTGATGAAAATATGTTAAGAAACAGCGAAGTTATGATTTTTTTTATTATTTTTCTGATTGTTCCTATGAGAGCTATAGGATATAGTCGTCTGATTTTCATGAAATTAAAACTCGAAATTCTGAAATAATAATAAGTGGTCAATTCCCAAATTTGATTAAAATATTTTGAGAAATAGCGAAACTCTGAATTTTTTATTATTACCCTGATTGTTCCTATGGCAGCTATAGGATATAGTCGTCTGATTTTCATGAAATTAAAACCGAAATTCTAAATTAATAATTGATGGCCAAATATCAAATTTGATGGGGTTTTGTTGAAAACTGACAAAGTTATAATTTTTTTTCGAAAGTTTTACCGATCGTTCCTATGGCAGCTATATGATATAGTTGTCTGATCCGGCCCGCTCCGACATATTTACAAGTGAGAGTATATAGAAGACTAACTGCAAAGTTTCATTCAGATAGCTTTAAAACTGAGGGACTAGTTTGCGTAGAAACGGACAGACAGACGGACAGACGGACAGACGGACAGACGGACATGGCTAGATCGACTCGGCTGTTGATGCTGATCAAGAATATATATACTTTATAGGGTCGGAGATGTCTCCTTCACTGCGTTGCAAACTTCTGACTGAAACTATAATTCCCTGCAATGGTATAATAAATCCAGAAATTACAGAAATTAATTAAAAATCGCAGTCCTTTTACAAAAAACACCCTTTTGGGTGACACGATAATACTTACTTTGGTATGTTAGTGGAAACCTGTAATATGTTACTAAGTATATTAAAAAGACTCTCACTGGTATTCCATGGTAGGCCTGAAAATTCATTGGATTACTAGATATTTCAAAATAAGAAATTATGCTATGTCGAGAAAATATTGGCTAAAACGCGAATAGACTTCATTTTGTAGTTACAATTTCTATATGATTTATTTAACCTGTGATTTGTCAATATAGCAGCAATGCCCGAGGGTTCATCAGCTAATTTCATTTAAAATCTCGTCCAAATTATTGCCAGATTCGTCGAATTAAATGTCTACCATCCATTCGCGAGTTATATTCATCTGCAAATAGTTCGCCAGCTAAAATAATGAAAGGACACTGCCGCATTTAAGAATGTATTCGTAATCTCGTCCTTAATTTAATGGTTGTCGTCCTGCGAGTTCTGTGTTTCCAGCCAGCCTTCAAATAGCATTTACTTTCCCCAATCGCTTCTTTTTCTTCTTTCTTATACATAAAAGTATAAAGAATCCGGTATAAAAGCCAATCTCCAATTTAATTAGATATCGCGCCAAGGTTGAATAGTTTAACCCGAATACAAATAGTAATTATTAAAATATCCTACACAACTTTTCGTTTAAATCAAAATCAATCCGAAACATTAATAATAAATAAATTATTTTATAATACAAAGCGATAATCATATTTTCATATAATAATACAAGAATTAATATAACAAATAAGTAATAAATAAATAAATATTTTAATCTACTTACATTTTCTACAAAAAAACAATTACTTTTATATTTCCTTTTTCTATTTCTTCTTTTACACAAAATTTGAAATTCATATACATACCTCGAAAAATGATATTTTTCGGGTACATAACCTCAAATATCTAAAAATCCTGACTTCATGGCACAATTTTAACTCCGGACTCGGATTCTAAGCCCCCAATTTCTTCGGAAATGGACCCCATCTTTCCAACAACTTACAAAACCACTATATTTGTAGACCTATGTTATTTATTGTATACTCTTTGGTAGTACCTAGAAGGTGCAACGTTATTATAAATTTTATAGAAATAAAATCATCATATATGTTTAGATTTGGATTTCCAAATTTTAAATATAAAATCTATACGAAAATGTTATGAATCCTGCCAACATTCGGATTCGAAAGAGAGTATATTTTTATTCAGAGATTTACAAATTTTTACCATAATGTTTAAAATTATTTAAATAAATAGCTTTTATAGTGGAAATCGGTCTATTTATATTTGTTTTTATACCCTTGCAGGGTATTATAGTTTCAGTCGGAAGTTTGCAACGCAGTGAAGGAGACGTCTCCTACCCTATAAAGTATATATATTCTGGATCAGCATCAACAGCCGAGTCGATCTAGCCATGTCCGTCTTTCAGTCTGTCCGTCTGTCTGTCTGTCTGTCTGTCCGTTTCTACGCAAACTAGTCCCTCAGTTTTAAAGCTATCTGAATGAAACTTTGCAGTTAGTCTTCTATATACTCCCACTCGTACTTATGTCGGAACGGGCCGGATCGGACAACTATATCATATAGCTGCCATTGGAACGATCAAAAAAATGATTGAAAAACAAGAAAGGAAAGCTAACTTCGGGCGGAGCCGAAGTTTATATACCCTTGCAGAATATTCTGTAAATTATATTTTCCAAATTATTATTATATCTATAGCTATATCTTATAGTCGGCCGATCCTGATAAAATTTGGTTTGTCGTAGTATTTTGCCAAAAATAGCATTCTTACTAAATTTGAACTCTATAACTTTAAAATCGCCGAAGTTATAGCATTTCCGATCAATCAGTTATATGGCAGCTATAGGATATAGGCCGATCCTTATGAAATTTGGTATGTCGTATTATGTTGCCAACAATAGCCTTCGTACAAAATCTGAATTCTCTAACTCTAAAAACACCGAAGTTATACCATTTCCGATCAATCAGTTATATGGCAGCTATAGGATATAGTCGGCCGATCCCGGCCGTTCCGACTTATATACTGCGTGCAAAGGAAAGAAGGGTGTGTGCAAAGTTTCAAGTCGATAGCTTTAAAACTGAGAGACTAGTTTGCGTAGAAACAGACAGACGGACAGACGGACAGACGGACATGCTTATATCAACTCAGGAGGTGATCCTGACCAAGAATATATATACTTTATAGGGTCGAAGATGTCTCCTTCACTGCGTTGCACACTTTTGACCAAAATTATAATACCCTCTGCAAGGGTATACAAATTATAAGTTTGTCAGTTTTCAATACAATTCTACCAAATTTAAAATTTGGCCGTTAATTATTAATTTAGAATTTCTGTTTTAATTTCATGAAAATCGGACGTCTGTATCCTATACCTGTCATAGGAACAATCAGGAAAATAATAGAAAAAATCATAACTCCGCTGCTTTTTAACATATTTTCATCAAATTTGAGATTTGGCCACCTATTATTATTTCAGAATTTCGATTTTAATTCTATAGTTCAATTGCAATCTGCAAGGGTATATAAACTTCAGCGAACCAAAGTTAGCTTTCTTTTTTGTCCTTTATAGTTTAAATTTCTATGTCGCATGCGACATCAGAGAATTGCCCGTATCTATAATAATAAGTGAATTCCCTTTTTTGTTAATTAAATATGCCTGTATCGTTAAAAGTCCTACAGAAAATTATTTTATAAAAATTCAACGTATAAAATGAAAATCGAAAAGCTATTTTGATTTTGAGAGACAGTTAGTCACAAGTCTTTACCGACGCGAAGTTATAAAATCGCGATATACATATGTACATATATAATTATTTAAAATTAAAAAAAAAAACAATATATAAATATATATATGTATATGGAAAGGAAATATTATGTTTTTTTGTGAGTTGAAAAATCACGTTGTCATGCCGGCAATTTAAAGCGTAAGATAAAATTTTCAGGGACAGTAATCATTATAAGTAATATTTTAAAAATTACTTTGTAATGATTACTTATCGATTTTTAATTTTTTAAATCAAGACTAATAATTATTTTTGAGCAACCAGTAGAACAATTAGGTACATTAATTTTCAATTTATTATGAATTTATGTATTTTTATCATTTTTATTTAATTTTAGGAATAACAATTTTGACAGCGACTCGCTCGACAAGTTGCACCTTTGGTCGGTTAGCATTATTTTAAGCGCAGAAAATTTCGCTTGCGACCCATATCGAAACTAAATACTAGGTTGGCTGAGTTTTATTTTGAGCAAAAAAAATAAAAATCACGAATAATCATTATTTTTGAGTTTTATTTTTTTTGCTCAAAAATAATGATTATTTGTGATTTTTATTTTTTTTGCTCAAAAATAATGTTTAACAATAGAAGAATAAATATAAAAATTAAAAATTAAAAATCATCAAGGATATTCATAGTGTATCCTTAAAGGATAAAAACGTGCTAATCCTGCTTGTTCTATGTTGATTGGAAGTGTATGATTTATTCATTTAAAAATAGCGAAAATAATCATTATTTACGGTCCCTGAAAATTTTTTCCAAATATTGAGGCAAAACGAAAACTTTGAGTAGACTATACACAAAATAAATCGAGCCGCCGAAGAACGGTGACAGTGGGGGCAGCGGTGGCCACGCTCCCCAGCTGTAGTACGACGCTGACCGCGACTGCGACAGCGGCGTCGCTGCCCCAACATTAGAAAACCCACAACAGAGCGCGAGCGGGAGCTTTGCGAGAGACTGCACTAACACCTGGACGATTGTGTAAGACGCTGGGACTCAAACGCACGCACACGCTCACTCGCCGGCAAAAGGGGAAAACCTTCGCAAATGTTTTGACTAAAATAGCTTGGAGAGGCTCTCTCCACCGCTCTGCGTGCGGAGACCGTTCTCTCTCTCTTGGATGCCGCCTTCGAAGCTAAATGTTGGCGGGCTTTGCTCTCACACACACAGACACGGAGCAGGGACAAACAAGAGAAAGAGGAAGAGGCGAAGGCAAGACACAGATACTGAAACAGACGATGGAGGAATCGCTGAGAGGCAAGTCGAATTGAGTTGGTTGAGTCTTGTTTCGGATTCGGACTCGAATTCGCGTTTGCGTTCGCGTTCATTCGGTTTGTTATTTTTTGGCATTTTGTTCGATTTTTCGTGCCGACGTCGACGACATCTAATAAAAAAGCTGTACACAGTGGTACGTACACGGCCGAGAGCGCTCCCATCGAGAACTTGTGAGGCAGCAATCTAAAATAACTAAAAATGTAGTCGGCCATCGAAACAATCCGAAATAAAACGCAAAAGTGCACCGAAAACAATCGCGGAGAGGAAAGTGTGGAATCAGCAATCGCTAGTTTGCCTATTTGCCTGTGTGCCCCGCGACGAGGCGTATACGCAACGTTTTCCCAGCAAGAAGCAGAAGAGGCTGGAGCAGCAGTGAGAGAACAACCAACCGAAGAAGCGCCAAATTAACAGTGGAAATTATCCTTTCGGCAGAGGCAACTGCTTTGGGATCGTCTTCTTTTTGCAACAGACAACACGGACAACATTGCAACTTGCGACATTGCAACTGCAGTCCAGCGGTGTGTCTGTGTGTATCTGCCGAGACACTGCACTGGAGGAGGCACATACATACACCATACATATCTATGCATTCGCCAGCCACGAATTTCGGTTAGTTTCGGGGGTGTCTGTGTGAGCACTGCGTCAGTGTGTGCAGAAAGCTGCGCCAGTGTTCGCGGGCCGCTGCAATTGCAGTTTAGCCCCTAGTATCTCCGGCTCGCGTCCCCGCTCCGAGCTTCGACGAGTGTGCCCATTGCCTGCCGCAATCAGCATTTGAGGTTAGTGTCTTCATGCACCGCATACATACTGGGAACACACACACACACACCCGCCTTGCAGATTCGAGAATGTCGATGGTTTTCAGGCTGAATAAAGCTGTCCTCGGATTCCTCACGAGCTGCTAGCCAGCTGAGCTGCGAGCCCCCAAAGAGAAGTGACGCCTCCCTCCGCATACATAAGCATACATACATATGTACATACGTACGATCAGCAGTATCGGAGAAATTATTAGCATATCGGAGGTGGCTCGTAAACTAATTCCAGCATAGACTTAGTCGAAAGTACGCAAGTTTGAATACTAGGGTTTTCAGTAGTTCTATAAATTTACCTTGCTATGGCTGCTGCGTCTATGACATTTATATCACCTATTATTGATCATCATCACCACAGGTTTTACGATTTAAGAAAGTTATACAGCCGAAAACGGATAACTGAATACTAAAGATATATGTACTAATAACAATCTTGTTAGATATAAAACAAAAACAGAAACAATCGATCGATCGAGTAAGTTTAAACTCAAACTTTGCTTGAGTGGGATCCAGTTTTAAGTCTCATTGTTTAGGTTTCGTAAAGGCATGACAGGATCGACGAGTATAGGATGTAATAAGGGCCAGTCTTAAGAAGTTTTTTATACCCTGTACCAAAGGTACACAGGTATAATAATTTTGTGCAAGTGCGATTTTCTGTAACAGGCGGAAGGAGGCCATGGCAAAAGTTAGATAAATATTGGTCAGAACCACTCAAGGAGTCGATATAGCTATGTCCGTCGGTCCGTCTGTCTGTATGAACGCCTAGATCTCGGAGACTATAAGAGCTATAAGATCTGCACGCAGATTAAGTTTGTTTTCAATTTTTTCTGTTCCCCTTTTTTGGAGGAGGGCTCCAAATAAATCAAAAAGTGCATTATACTTTTTAGTTATGTTGACATTTTTATGAAATTAAGATTGCTCATGTCGAAGTGGTTGGTGGTTCTAACGAAACGTTCGTTAGAGTAGTTGCAAGTTGTCCCGAGTTCAATTTACGGGGTGGACAAGACCAAAGTCAAGGTTTTTATATTTTTATACCCTTGCAGGGTATTATAATTTCAGTCAGAAGTTTGCAACGCAGTGAAGGACAAATTTCCGACCCTATAAAGTATATATAATCTTGATCAGGATCAACAGCCGAGTCGATCTAGCCATGTCCGTCTGTCCGTCTGTCCCATTATACGCAAACTAGTCCCTCAGTTTTGAAGCTATCTGAATAAAACTTTGCAGGTAGTCTTCTATATGCTCTCACTCCTACATAAGTCGGAACGGGCCGGATCGGACGACTATATCATATAGCTGCCATAGGAACGATCGGTAAAATTTTTGTCAGTTTTCAACATATAATCACCAAATTTGATATTTGGCCATTTATTATTGTATCAGAATTTCGTATTAAATTTCATGAAAATCGGACGACTATATCTTATAGCTGCCATAGGAAAAATCGGGAACAATCGGCACAAAAAATTGAAAAAAGACTATAACTTCGTTGTTTCTCAACATATTTGCATTAAACTTTTGATTAGGTCACTTAATATTATTCCAGAAATTTGATTTAAATTTCATGAGAATCGAACGACTATATTCTATAGCTGCCATAGAAACATCAGCGAAATAATAGAAAAAATCATAACAAGATATTTTCATCAAATTTGAGATTAGGCCATTTAAAGTTATCTTAGAATTTCGTTTTTAATTACATAGCTCAATTGTAATCTGCAAGGGTATATAAACTTCGGCAAGCCGAAGTTAGCTTCCTTTCTTGTTAGTAAATAATTTTGTTTTTAATATTCCCAGTAATTTAAAATAATTACAGTATGTAATACAAAGAAATAAAAAAATAAAATCCCATTGCATCTGCAATGACCTCCACGTGATGTTCCCTGGATACCGATTGGAATATAATCGGGAACGAAATCGAGCGGCGCCTTGTAATGGTACAGGGAATTCTACTGTCGGACTCCCGACTGTATCCATCTTGTTTTTAGCAAAAGTCTTTTAGAAAAATAAATAAAGCAAGTCGAAACTCGCGGGTCGAACAGGTGGAGAGGTTTCGAAAATCGAATGAGAATAAAATTTAACTAAAAATAATAGAGATACACAACTAAAAATGTTTGTGCGTAAATCAAATTGACAAAATGCAAATGAGATCTGCCTGGCATGGACCACGGGGTCTAGAAGGGGGGAGTACACAAAACGACACTAATGAGCAGAGAAGCTCAAAAGAAGAAGGCGCAGACTGAAAGCGAGACCAACAACAAAATTCGCCACAAATCATTTGCAATTTTTATTTGCTTTTTCGCTCTCCGATTTGTATTTTTTTTTTGCGAAATTCCCCTGGGGCTAAATTCATTTATATTTTTGGTGTCTGTGGGAGTGAAATGATGATGGGAGGGGGAGGGTGGTATCCGAAAGAGTAGGGCATTTGTATGAGTGCTCCAGGCTGAGTGTGTGCGTGTTCGTGCGTATCTATGAATGATGTGTGCGAATGTCAGGCCATAAGGGAATATGATGAATTATAAGCAAAAACGTTTTTTGTGCAAAAAACTAAAATCCACACAATGTTCCACAATAAAAAAAACCGAAATCACTTAATTGTCTGTGCGCCTGTGTAGCTGTGTGCCTGTGTGGCTCTCTGTCTCAGCAGTCACTTCATTTTTTCGGCCTGTGTATCTAACAGATACATCTCCGACTCCTATTGCATGTGTAACGTGCTGGAATCCGTTTATCTGCTTCCGAGCCGTGGACTTTTTGCCGTTGAAAATTGTGTTTGTCACACGAGGAGCCCGCCGTAGTCCGGCGATAATTAAACGGGCAGTTATGGCCAAAACTTGAATAAAACACCGCCAAAGCTTCGAGTACCCCTTCAAGATAGCCCCCGGCAGTTTTAAAGCCTCCTAAACGACCCAAGAGGAGGCAGAGAAAGCTAAAGCACAGGGATCTTATCTGAAATCCCCTATTAAAATATTTCGGTGGGCTTCAAATGTATGAGCTACACAGATAACCCATGGCAGAAGCCATTTTTGCGAAGCACTCTCTAAAAGCATATAAATAGAGGAACAATTTTTCATTTGGATGTTTTTGTGAGTCACTTTTTTTGCCTTTTTTTATATTTGTGGCGCGAATTGTTTTTATTTACTTGTAACTCTCACAATGATACCCGTCGTTGTAGTTTTAGCGCACGCTCTCTTCCTCTCTCAGTTTACCCCAAGTGCTCTCCCCCCATGTTCGCTCTCTCTCTCTCTCGCCCTCTTTTTTTTCTCTTTATCTTTCTGTCCCGTCTTCTTTATACCCATTTATTGCCTTGCCCCTCTGGTCTTCAACTCGCTCGTTGTTCCCAGAGCTTTTGTGCATTGAATTAGATAGCTACACAAATTACGCTAAAATGTTTTGGCGCTCATTTTTTGTGCTTTCTGGTAGAGCAACAAGCGCAAACAACTTTTGCCAATTTAAGTTTCTTCTTTTTCTCTGTGTGCTGCCTTAACCTTGAAGCTGGATTCTATGTGGCTCCTTTGCGATGTTTGCACACTACAGAAACTTGCTGGGAGTTCTGGGTTTCGAATTGGCCCGAGGTCCATAGATTCCGGTACGTCTAAATACTACGAGATATTAGTAGAAGTAGCGCAAGCAAGTGGCAAATGCATCATTGTTTCAACAAAAATCATTAATTATTGTCGCCAAAAACGCAAATACACAACCGAACTACATACATACGTACATATGTACATAACATCTCCCAGAGCATATGGAGATCGGTGAAAGATGAAAATTCAGTAAACAGTAGAGGTGAACAAAACAGCAAGAGGAAAAGAATACAGCACCAACCGCCATAATGGCAGTACAAACAACTGAAGAACAACCGAAGAACACGCGTCATTTGTCGAAGATCGAAATATCACGTGTCATAGTATTTACTAAACGTTCTTAATATTGCATTTTATAATATTTTATTACGGACCTCGTTTAAGAGATACACTGACGAGCAAAACTGTAACACGAGTTCAATACACTAACTTCAAAGGTCCTGTATCTTTTATTCTAATTGATACGTGTGGAAAATCTTGGTCTTGTTTTATTTGTTGATTTATACACTATCAGGCCTGTTCCAATTTCCACTTTTGGCAAATCTACTCGGATTCGAATTTCCAAGACCTGTTCTAATTTTCACTTCCGAAAATTCGTATTTCCTCTGTTAATAAGTCTGTTAACTTTTGAGCGAAATCGCACGAAAACTTTTCGCCTGTCTTTGGGCTATCGGATTTAGATATGACCTCAGCTTACGTTTGCGACTAGCTGAAATTTTTTGAGAACCAAACGGACAAAAACCGAAAAAAACCTCAAAAACAAAGGAAATTATTTTATGCTTAAGAGAAATTCTCTTGTGTTAAAGGGAGATCCGAAAATGTTAAAGGGAAATCCGATTATGTTATCACATTCACTTCCGAGCGGAAATTGGAACAGGTCTGTATCTTTCTGGAACATTTTCAGCCATTTGATATTTAGAGAAAAAGTTATGAGTCCACTGCCCATTTAACTTTTTTAGTTCTCCTAAGTGATTTGGTATATTCTGGCTATAGCGTTGCACTAATTCAGGACGATAGCATCCCATACTTCCTTTGTAATCTCCAACAGTTCCATCATTCCACTTAGAGGAACTTCATATTTTGCCAATTGCGATTTCAGATGACTCAAAGAATTTTTCGATTGGGGCCTCCGGAGACTGTTGTGGACACTTCATGGACTGTAATTTTTCTTTTAATATCAAAATTTGTAATCAAAAAGGACGTATGCTTTAAGTCATTCTCTGGCAGAAAATTACATTTTTCAGTAGAAATACTCATATTTGCGCGGAATTTTAAAAAATTGTATTGTAAAATGCTCAAATATTGTTCCTTTCGCATTATACCATCGATCAAACGCAACGGATCAGCTCCATTTTTTAAAACACACACCTAGACCATACTTGAGCAGCCCCCGTGCTTGGCGGTTTGCCAAACTGTTCTTGGTAACTGGATTGTTGGATGCCTAGTCCAATGCCAGAAGCAGCGACCTGACTTGAAACGATTAATTTTAAAATTGTCCCACCATATAAACTTGAAAACCTCCAAAACAAAATTGGTATAGTTTGCATTTTTAGACGTTAGTTGTAATGATTTAAAGTATCTCACTTGCCTATAGGTACATTTTCGAGAGCTGCAGCAAAGTTTCGACGCTAAATGACGGGTCTTTTTGTTACTAATGGTTTTGTTTTCATTCCCTTAAATTTTTGTCCTAATTTATCAAGACTGTGTCGAGTATTAAGCATCGTCGCCGCTTTTACTGGGGTCATGACTCGGTTGCTTGTCACCCAGTTGGTTTCGTAGGGGTGTCGCGATTGCTTTTTGGTAGACCTCCAACATTAACCGGAATACTTTCCAGACTGTGTTCTTTTAGTCTTTTATATAATTATATATTTATATATTATATATTATATTATAATTATATAATTATATAATAATTATTTATACATAATAATTTAAATAAATAAGAATAAATTAACTTGGAAGGTAAAAAACTTGAAAAAACTAAAATAAACAAGAAAGGAAGCTAACTTCGTCTCACCGAAGTTTATATACCCTTGCAGATTGCAGTTGATCTATAAAACTAAAATCGAAATTCTGAAATTATAATAAGAGGCCAAATCCCAAATTTTATTTAAATATTTTGAGAAATAGCGAAACTATGAATTTTTTATTATTACTCTGATTGTTTCTATGGTAGCTATAGGATATAGTCGTCTGATTTTCATGAAATTCAAACTAAGATTCTCAAATAATATTAAGTGGCCAAATCTCTAATTTGATGAAAATATCTTGAGAAACAGCGAGTTAGGATTTTTTCTATTACTTCCCTGATTGTTCCTATGGCAGCTATAGGATATAGTCGGACGATTTTCATAAAATTAAAACTAAAATTCTGAAAAATTATTAAGTGGCCAAATCTCAAATTTGATGAAAATATGTTAAGAAGCTGCGGAGTTATGATTTTTTTAAATTTTTTCCTGATTGTTCCTATGACCGCTATAGGATATAGTCGTCCGATTTTCATGAAATTAAAATCGAAATTCTAGAATAATAATTAATGGTCAAATATCAAATTTGGTGGAATTGTATTGAAAACTGACAAAGTTATAATTTTTTTTCGAAAGTTTTACCGATCGTTCCTATGGCAGCTATATGATATAGTCGTCCGATCCGGCCCGTTCCGACATATGTACGAGTGAGAGTATATAGAAGACTAACTGCAAACTTTCATTCAGATAGCTTTAAAACTGAGAGACTAGTTTGCGTAGAAACGGACAGACAGACGGCTTCAAATTTTAAAGAAACATAGAGTATGAATCAACCATTAAAACAAGACTAAGACTTTCAATATGCATAAATTAAAAAAAAAAGTGTATTGAACTCGTGTTACAATTTTGCTCGCCAGTGATATGTACATTTTCATCAAATTTTTGTGGCTTTTAAGAAAAACATTTTTAAAATAGCGTTCTGATTTTAAACAAGTTCAGGAATTCATCATCAATGAACTCCATGTTTCCACTATTTTAAAATAAAGAAAAGAATAATGTTTTGAGGCCGCCAGGGTAGTATAACTCTCCAAGGAATTGAATAAATGGGCAGCAGACCCAAACGAGTGGCATCTATATAGGCAAACTCCACCCACTTTTCACCTGACGGCCCAGGCCCACGGCCAGGCACGAGCTACACCAGAAGACACCATACAAGTTACAAGACACCAGATACTCGCACCACACTTCAGATACACAGAAACACATAGTCATCTACATGCACCATATTCACGAGATACGAGCACGAAAACTGCAAGCTTCGCTAATGGCAGCTCGCAACGGCGTCATTGGCTGACTCTCTGCGGACGCCATTCCAATAGAAATGGAAACTGAAATATCAAGCTCCGGCTTAAGTGGACCTCGACTTGTGGGTGGTGCGGGGACTAGGTGGTTGGGTTGGCTGGGTGCTAGGTGTTAGGGGCTGGGTGCTGGGTTGACAACTTTCACTGCCAGCGAAGCGTGAGCCAGAAATTGGCAACTCCAATTCGCTTTCCGATAAACCACCGAAAAGTGGAGCACATGCATGCTACAAATTTATACAAACAGAAGCCTATGTATGCCATTGGTGATGCGGATACTACATGAACGCCGTTAGCCGCAAAACGAGGTTCCTGCAATTTAATCATGCCAGCAAGTTCCCAAATTTCATTCGTATCAGACAACTCTCTCAACTCGGACTTTCATTTAAAAATCCAAGTGATCGCTCATTCCCTCCCATAAATTCTGTTTTACAGTTTTAGAAATACATTTTGACCTGATAAATTCATTCTTTAGCTCTAAATATATATACATTACATTATATTATACATTACAGTAAAAGAGTATAATTAATTTTATATCAAAATAAACCCTAAGGATGGGATAAATTACAATACAATCAATTAAAAGAGGATAACAATATTAAGACCCAATATTAAGTCAGTCAGGGCAGGTCAGACAGTGCCCATTACATGTATCATCCCAGTGGAGGAGGAAATGGTCTTTGCGAAATCGGAGGAAATCAATAGAAAAATCGCTTGAGCTTAAAGATACTCAAAATCAAAGTTCTAGGAGACCTACGTTGACAACGAACACATGGTAAATTTGTTCCAAGTGCTGCAGAACAAGTCTGCCATTGGAGGGCATAAATTCTTAAATAGCAATGGCAGCTGTGGCAACACCGAATACCCTGCATTTGTCACCAAGTGCAGTCTTCGAAGAGCACTGCCTCCCTGAATCTCAGACTTGCTCCAACCTTCGATTCGTTGTGGTGATCTTCCATGATTTAATAAAATCTTTCAAAAGATTTCGGATATTCGTTACTTTCGTGTCTTTTTTCGTACTTTTAGTTCTGTTTCACGCATATAATATCTATTTTGCTCTATAAATTCGAGTGTGTATCAAAATTGAGTGGGACACTTTGTGGGCCAAATTTAAAAAGACCAATTCGTATGGACTCTTAGTACGAACTACTGTTCCCCACTCGGCACTTCGTGGGAATACTTTTTTGTTGCAGTGTGTATCTGAGGCCCTGCCTTTGTCTGGGCATGTGGAAGCGGCTATGGCGCACGCTCTCCGAGACCTTGATCCCGCATTAAAAAGTTGGCACGTCGTCATCGTCGTGGGATAACAAAAGAGCGAAGCACAACGATAAAACCAAAACCAACTGAACCCAAGAAACGAAAGGCAGGCAGGCAGGCCAGCTACGAGTGAGTTGAGTCATTCGGCCCGGACGGTGGCACAGTCGCTCTTGATAGCACAGGAGTACCATGTGGACAACCGTTTTGGGGATCGGCAGGCGAAGGATGGGGAGCGGGAGTTTTTCCTGCTTGGCATGCGTTGACGGTTTATGTGCCACTCCTTCCAATCCGCTGATGATTTTCATTGTTTTTAATTCGCTAGAAATCTCTGTTAATGGCTCTTCCTTTTTCTTCGCACGGCTTCGAGGTGAAGAGCTGAATGCGTTTTACAATTTTTATATGTCACCCAACATCCCAGCAATCAGTTATGTTAGACTCTGCCTAGCGCGTCTATTGGGAGCACTGACGTTAGAACTTATGCTGCAATTAATAGAGATTTTTAACAATAAATACTGTTTACATCAATATAATGATTGAAAGTAGACCAATGACTGTTTCTCCTATAATTTATTCGGTAGTTATAAATCTTTCCATTTCCCGTTGCAGTTGAACGACAGGAAAAATCGCATCCCTTAAAATATCTTTGGAACCAATTTGGAAATAACATAGAAGGCGCAGAGGTAAAATTTAATTTCAATAAAAAACACTGGACATAAGATCAACGGCAAAAACAAGTTTATAAATAAGAACATAAATGAGACATTTAAGAAGAAAGGAATTTTAAATTTAACCAACATGAAGAGAAACAAATGAAAACACTAACAAAAGAAATAGCAGCGACAACAAGCTAGAGCACAACGACGGAAACCAAACCACTACTGCTAAAATGTGCTTTAATAATCAATAATAAAGGAAGAAATCAGAAAGAAACGAAAGCGACCCCAGAGCTTTCCCTTTGAAGTCAAAGCACGGCCAGGCACCAGCTCCTGCATCCCCAACCGAGCAACAGCTAGGATCCAGCCGATCCAATTGAAAAGCAGTAGCGACGAGAATGGCCATCAACTTCTCGGCCTCATTCGCGGCCTGCATAGCAGCCGGCTTGAAGGTGCCCCGCCAAATCATGTACTGCATCACTCAGGATACGGGCCAGCCTTACGTGCTCTACAAGGACTCGCAGGACGCTGAGCGCAACCCGGGCGCAATTGGCTCCAGTCCTGCCCAGTGGGGCAGCGATATGTACCCCAATATCCAGCAGCAGGCCCAACAGCACCTTACCGCTCAGCAGCAGCAACAGCAGAACGCTGCGCAGGCAGCTGCCCAGGCGGCAGCTGCAGCGGCGGCAGCGGGTCAACCGCAGAGTCCGCCAGGCGGCGCCCAAGAGCAACGCGACAACGGCAGCGGCGACGGCCGCCAGCAGAAAGTGTCGCCTTCGTCCAGCCCATATCCCTCGGTGCAGCAGCAGCAACAGCAGCAGCAGCAACAGCAGCGGGCAAACGGGGGCCCCGACGAAGATGCCATGAACCAGGTGAGTCCATTCAGCAAAACGTTGGCCCAGTTTAATAGATTTAATCATCCACCTGCAGCTTGGAAACCAGCAGAACCCTGCGCCTAACCAGAACCAAAGCAGTACCGACCCCCAGCACTCAGGCTCCAATGCGGGGGAGCCCGGAAACCCTCACGTGCAACAAAACGGAGGCGGTGGCGGTCCTCAGGGCGATCCAGGCAATAACTTCCAAACGCCCGACTACTACGCTCCCCGTCATGCAGCACCGCAGGGAGCAATGCTGGCGCCACCCGGCTTTCCGCCTCTTCACTATCTCAATAAAGGAGTGCTACCCATGGAGCAGTCTGGTGGCGGCGGCGGTGGCGGGGGGGCCGGCGAGCCCTACTCCCTACCCGAACTCCTTCCGGGCCAGCAGAACGGCCAGCCGAGTGCCGGACCGACGAATGCCAATGCCAATGAAAGCGCAGCGGCAGTTAACGGCGGAGGAGTGGGCGGCGCATCGGGCGCGGGAGTTGGCCCTGGCGGCGGCGTGCCGACTGGAGGGCGGACCGGCAATGGTCCAGGGCGTCCGCATAAGAACAAGCCGCACAGTGACCTGCGGCTGTTCAAGTGCCTCACCTGCGGCAAGGACTTCAAGCAAAAGAGCACGCTGCTGCAGCACGACCGAATCCATACGGACGCGCGGCCGTTTCCCTGCTCTGAGTGCGGAAAGCGGTTCCGGCAGCAATCGCACCTCACGCAGCATCTGCGCATCCATGCCAACGAAAAGCCCTTCACCTGCCCCTACTGCTCACGCAGCTTCCGGCAGCGCGCCATTCTCAACCAGCACATACGCATCCATTCGGGTGAGAAGCCCTTCGCCTGCCCCGAGTGCGGCAAGCACTTTCGCCAGAAGGCCATCCTCAATCAGCATGTGCGCACCCACCAAGGCGAGCGACAGATACAGATAACTCATTTCTTACGATGCAGATGCAGATACAGATTCGAACAGGCAATCAGATAGGGCTAGTGCTAGGAAGACCCAAACCTAGTTAGGCGCAACCACATAACGTTCATAACGCTCGGCTTATCCGAGTCCTTTTGGCAACTCAACTCCTACCCTGCAAAATTTAGCACTCTGAAATTCCATTGTCTTGTAGCTAATATCCAAAATTGTCCCTATAATTAATTATATAATTATGTCAAAACCAAACCAAGCTCAAATCAAAAATGAAAGCCATCTTACTTCGGGACTCCGAACTGTGTATACCCTTGCAGATGAAATGTTTTGTATTCGGTAGTGTGTATGTTAAAATATTATCAACTTTTATATTATTTTCAAACTCATTTTCCGATCGTCTCTATGGAAGCTATCTAATGTAAACATGTGAGTGTGATAAAATTAAAGTTTCAATGCTGAAGTCTTAAAAATACCATACCTCGGAGTAGAATACCATATATGTAAATATCATATCTCGAAGTAGAATTAATTATTTATGTTAAGTTTCACATTGCTCCTACAAAAGATATACACATTTACTAGCTGCAGAAATCTATTATTGTTAGGAAAGCTACGTCCAGACATAGCTACTTCGAATTTGCTGTTAAAGGCGCGGCACATTTATTACTAAAACTATATTATCCTGCAAGGGTATAAAAAAATAGTTCCCATCCTAGACTAGCGAATAAGGCTAGGCAGTTACTTCGAAGATTTGTATCTCGGCTGCGTGCCAAGTTTAAGCGCTGCTAACAGTGTCTCTTTCTCGCTTGACTACTTCTATGATCAACACGTCCCCCACCACAGACGTCTCCCCGCACCTCATCTTCAAGAACGGGCCACACCCGACGCTGTGGCCCTCAGACGTTCCATTTCCGGGAGAAGAGAACGACACCAAGGGCGACATTGCCAGTTCCGGTGGGGGCTACCACGACGAGGACTCCCAGGGAACACCGGACGGTAGCGGCGGCATGCACTACCCGTCGTACTTCAAGGATGTTAAGGGTGAGTAGTCGAGTGATGTTGATTTGGAGACGGCTACCTTCTAATCAGATCCAGTTGCAGGCCAAAAGATACTGCCCGAGGTGCTGCAGCACATCGGTGTGCGGCCGGCGAACATGCCGCTATACGTGCGCTGTCCCATCTGCGACAAGGAGTTTAAGCAGAAGACGACTCTTCTCCAGCACGGCTGCATCCACATCGAGTCGCGACCGTATCCATGCCCAGAATGCGGCAAGCGCTTCCGCCAACAGTCGCACCTCACGCAGCATCTGCGCATCCACACCAACGAGAAGCCCTTCGGTTGTATGTACTGTCCGCGATTCTTCCGCCAGCGGACAATCCTCAACCAGCACTTACGCATCCACACCGGCGAGAAGCCGTACAAGTGCGCCCAGTGCGGCAAGGACTTCCGGCAGAAGGCCATTTTGGACCAGCACACTCGCACCCACCAGGTAGTTGTAGCCTAGCCACAGCTCCTAGAAGCTAGTAATCAGCCGAGTGTCCTAACCTGAGCATTCTCTTGCTCCTTGTGTTCATTTTTCTCTCAGGGAGACCGACCATTCTGCTGCCCGATGCCCAACTGTCGTCGTCGCTTCGCCACGGAAAACGAGGTGACCAAGCACATCGACAACCACATGAACCCCAACACCACCAAGGTGCGCCGCCAGCAGCAGCAGCAGCAGCAGCAACAGCATCAACAGCAGCAGCAACAGCAGCAGCAGCAACAACAGCAACAGCAGCAGAACAACAACAACGCTGTCGCGCAGGTCGCCTCGGTGGCCAACCACTTGATGAACGACGTCAAGAGCTTGGCAGCCCAGCAATTCCTCAACAATAATAACCCGTCGTCGGCGGTAGACAACAAGGCAAACATTCTGCCTGTGCGTAGCATAGCGGCCAACGCCGCGGCAGCCGCTGTGGTGCAGCAGTCTGTGGTAAAGAACGAGCTGTACTTCCCGCAGTGCTACGGGCCTCCCTTCCAGCATCCCTTCCAAACACAGCAACAGGCCCAGCAGCCCAGTGTCGCGCACGCCAACGGCGGCCCGACGCCACCGGTCACCGTGACGGTGGCCAACCCTGTGGCTCCCGGAGTAGTGGTCCAGCAAAATGCTTCTGCCTCCGTGGTGGCCCAGTGACATCCCACCACTGGAGCAAATGGAGCACCACAGCAGCAGCAGCAGTCGTCGACAGCCCAACAGCAGCATCATTCGCACCCGCCTCCTCCACCAACAACAACCGCTCACCATATCGCGACAGCGGCAGCGGCTGTCACAGCGGCCACGCCCACCTCCGCACACGCCTCTCCAGTGGCTGCGCCGCAAACAGTAACGCTCTCGATCACACTGCCCCCGCCGCCAACGTCACACGCAGTCCATCCGGGTCATCAAAGCCACCCCGGAGCAGCGCCTCCCCCGCCACCGCCGACCCTGTCGCACGCAATACCCATACATCCACACATACACTCGATATTCGGATCTCTATGATGTCATCAGTAAGACGGTGAGACGGTTAGACCAGGAGCAGCAGCCCCGGGAGGAAATCAAAATTGAGGAACACACTATTCACAAAATATCCGATAGGTTTGATAAGTTTATTTATTAGTATTAGACGCATACAAATTCTCCTAGTTTTTAAAACGGATCTTAAATTAAACCACAAAACACAGTTTTGTACTGGCAGACGACGAACCAACTGAGAACAAAGCTGGACAGAGGAGACGCAAACGAATACGTGAACACAGGACGAGTACTAGTCTTTTTGAAAAGGACTCTAAACTCCTTTGACACACCCATCCACATGAAATGCGAATGGTCGATGTTTTACAAGATGAGGATAAAGCTGAATGAAGAAGAAACGAGAGCCAAAACACAACGTTATACGATTCCTTTTTGACATAATATTTTTTAAGGACCCCCCCACACACACACACTTAAAAGACTACACAGATACTTCAGATCTTTATATGTATGTTTATGCAAAGGGTCACATAAAACTGAGTATGTGCCCGCAGAGTTCGTCAAGCTGGATTTTTGATACGACACGACCCACAGAAGTTATACGATTAGGCATAATGTTAGGATGGCTCAGGAGTGAAATGATAGTTAGGGCAGCTAGGCACTTGTTGGGAGGAAGTGTGGAAGTTGGAGGAAGAGTAGAATGAATGGACAAGTAGGTGAGATGTTGGCGTTGAGCGAGATTTTGTTTTGTTTTTATTATGACAGGCAGCAGCTAAGTTTTAGTTCAGTTCTTTGGATATGTTAATGGATTCGAACTTTTGTTGAAGAATGCGAAGGTTTACGGTCGTCCGTAAATCTGTCTACAGGGGCCACACAGATATGAATTCGAATTTCTCTTTTATTTCGATTGAAGCATATGAAGCATATGTGATTTCTTAAAGTGTAATATATACTAATGAATGCAATTTAAAAATACTAAATACCCATAATTAGTTACGAGTCCCTAAGTAATTCCAACTAGGATTCATTTGTTGTCTTCCCCAACTAATCATGTGTAATTTATGTTGAGTTTTTATTTAGTAATTAGACATGCACACGTTTAACCCGGACAAACTTACACAGGCACAATCAGCGTACAAGACACAAGGAAATAGACAGGATCTGTATGCATGTAGGGGTGTTCATAAAGCAGGCAATGTGACTCTCAAGGTGCCATACAGTCGAACAATAGTCAAAAAGGTAACAGATCAACTCTCTTTAATGCTCCCAACTTACACTGAATCTGAATCTGAACCACAGCAGACAAAACACTATTTGATCACCCACCTCCTGCGTTTTCTTCCCTACCAATTTATTGTGGATATAACCGAAAACTTAGTTTCTTATACAATTTTCCGATGTACCGTCAAAGCATTTATAATTGTTATTAATATTATAGCATATGCACCCCACATATTTATGTATACAAATTACATATATTTTATGTACTGTAAAGAAAGATAGTGGCAGAGCGAGGATTTACTTTTAGCCTAGACGTTTCACTTTACCAAGTATCTACTCATTATTTAATAAACTTAGCATGTAGCCAATTATCTAAGTTTCTATTGAAATCAAAGCAAGTGCTCGCAATACGACTTTGTGTTTACCGTTTTAAACCTACAGATTATCAATTATGTTTGGATATATTATTTAATTACTTCAATAAAACAATGATTTATCTGACTTTCAGTTACGTTATATTTTTAGTTGCTTTCTTTCTTACCCCTTTCTCAGCCAGTCTAAACCTTGCACACAAAACAACTCTGAACATGTTTGGCATTACATGAAGAACAAATGGACTACTAGGCTGGGCAGCGTCTTGTTTTTGTGATACGAATGGGGCTCAATTATAGGAAATGTTTGGCAACCACGGCTTAATCAAAATTGTACATAGCAACTTTCGGCATAACATAAATGTAAATTTGAGCAAATTGTTTGGCATTGTAAAATATGTATTAACTACTACGGTTACGATAAAGCTAGTCAAAATTTTAAAAACACCCTTTAGGCACATTGAAAAATCCAAATCTAAATCTAAATTTATAAAGGAACACAAAAGTTAAACACCAAAAAAAAAATGCATGTTTCGGCACAAAGGCAACCAACATCCAAAAATAATATAACCCATGGTGGCTTTTATTGGAATTAGATTAAGGGAATTGATCTGCATGATCGAAATGATCAGCATGATTTGCTATATGTAACCCAAGTTTAACACTAAGCTGTAGCACACTTTTAGGCCTTGTAGACAAAATTTTAACAGTTCTTTTTGGCTATAATCAATCGAAAATCGAAAAGCGAAAATCGAAAAGAAAAACGACGAACACACATACACGAACCTTTTGGCTTTAAATCAAAATTATGTTTAGTTTAGTTAAACGAGGTAATTGAAAATTAACCAGAACGATTATATCAAAGTAAATTATGGCAAATTATGCTATAATTCCAATAAAAGCAAACTTTAGACTGAATGTCGCTGTGATAAATGCAAATTTAAAAGAAAACAACTAAAACGTAAAACTTTTGTACATTTTAGGCATTAACACAAAACCAAAATTAAAAGCATACACCTAATCAAAAACAAAAACATAAATTTAGGCGCAACAAATTCTAGCATAAAGACAAAGTCTAAAACAAAATTTTAAACGCTCCGAAATCATTTTGCAGACTGACCCGGAGATCTTTTATTCTCCTATAGTGTTCTGTAAATGACTATTATTTTCACATTGTGTTTTACCATTAGAATTAGTTTAGTTTTTGAACTTTTCTGTTTGTTTTTATCTGTTTATTGATTGAATGTTTTCCAAATTGTTTATAAAAGTTTACAGCAAGGATGAGTTTAAAGAAAGCTAAAAATGGTGTATACCAGCTGCCAGTGTGGAATTAGCTCTTAGAGTTCGTCTCAGAGCTGAAAACTACGTCGGCCGAGACAAACAATGTATATCGAATATGTAACCCGTCATGAACCAGGGGAAGTCCCTGAGTGACAGAAAGCCTAGACCGAAAAAGGGGCTATTACTTGACAGAACCGAACAGACCAGACCGTAATCGAAACATACGATAGGGAACCACGAAAATAGTCGTGGGAGATTTATAGCAACAGATACAGACAGCATCAGCAGAAATCAAAAGCTGCTGAGGAACAAATAAAACACAAAGTTACCAGCATACCTAACAAACAACAATAGCCCAATTAAATAACCAAGAGTACAAATACAAGTAATTTTTATAGCAGAAATTTTAATTGCAGTATCAAAGCCCTAATAAACATAAGTAATACATAACTATAACTCATCCACAAGAAACACAAACAGCAAGAGGCATGGCACTTCAAAATCAATATGCGAAAATCAAACGTGAAAAAGTGAAAAGATTTCGGCAATGTTTTTGGTGAGAAATCTTGAACCCTGCACGACGAAAAAATGATAGTAAGACCCAAAAGTAAAATCCTTTCTTCTTAAAATTTAATAAAAGAAAAGCTAAAAATAAAAGTATAATAAATATCATAACAGTGAACAGAGAAATAACTCATTTGAAAATAATACTAAAATTGACACTTTTCCGGCGTTAAATTCACACTCGGTAAACGATCTTGGCCCAAATACAAACCCAATTTACAGGAAATGCCTACAACAAACATCAAACCACAATAAAGTTATTCGAAACTGAAAGGTGAGGAATGGATGAATGAGTAATCGGTGGATCCCTCACCCACCCATTCCACAATTTCTAGAAGCGAATGCATTTTAATTGAGAACAGCCGCTTTCTGCAATAGTGATAATAGTTTTTAAGTCAACCACCAAACATCAAAGCAAACCACTAACAAACTAAATGAATAACTCAAGAGAATCAGCAAGCAAAGTGAAAGTGTTTAAAGCATAGATAAGTAGCCATATGAAAACGGTAAACATTAAATAAAGCAAATCACAGAAATAATAATAATAATAATAATACAATTTTGAGTAAAAGTGAGAAATATAATACTTTTAAAGATACGAAAGCCCAATTACCAGCTTCTTTTTTGATTGCAAAATGTGAGTAGCACACAACTTAATTGACTTATCTAAAGGTCCGATATATGTTTGTTTAAATTTCCAAATATCACAAAGGGAAGCGATTACCAAAGGATGAAAATAAACCAAAATGCGAAAGAAGAATTAAGATGTAAACATTGAAAAGCAAACCAAAGTACCATACAGTGCATATAAAAACCCCAAAACTCTTTAATTATATGTATGGTGTATTATATTTTGTAACGTATTTAATAAATACTCCCTATATATACGATATATCTACTTATATTTCAAGTAACCCAAAAAGTATGTGAGCGCAGTAGGATGAAACTTAGGGGGAATTAAAGACTTTTCGTTGAATGGAACAGTCTAGAAATGGATTCGAGATTAAGAAACTCAAACGCAACCTGAGGAGTCCGAAAACGACAGCCTCGTTAGTTTTTACCAAGCTGATACAGCGATATTAATGAAATATCTCTATTGAAATTATTAGAAAAAAGTCGAGCCCCGTAGGCATAGATTCAGTTATGTTCCCAATTATCTTACTTAAATTAAAACGTATAAATTTTTGTAATTCTACTTGATCAGCAAGTCCTAATGTATTCCCAGTTTCTAAACCATACGAATGCATTTTAAATAATTTATCTATTTATATTTTTAAAGGCAAATGTAGAAGCTTCAGGTACATACATACTAAATTTATGTCCGGTTTTTATTTGATTATAATACATTTTTACGTATATTTAAACTTAAAAAAAATCCGCATATATGTATTTTATTGAAATATAAATGGGTCCCTCAAATGATCTATGCCTATTACAAGGGTTCGCCTTATGCAATACACACAATGTGCCCATAGAACAAGTAATTTATAACAGACACAAATCAAATGAATTATTTATAATATATACGAATTGTTGTTTTTGCAACATGAACGAACTACAAACCAAATGAAATAGTACCGAAATATTTTACAGATCTTTTTACAAGCAACCAAAAAACAAGATATAAATGCAGCTAAAAGGCTAACCAATAGATATGCAACCCGAGCGGCAGTAAACCATAGAAACAGTACTTAAATAAATCAATCAGACAGCATACACTGAAAAAAATGCAAAAAAAATAGTAAAACTCGACTTGGATCGACGGAAAAGCCGAAAAAATAAACCAAAACTGAAAAAATATAGGAACATTACTTAACGGACATAAAGCTATATTCGATTAAGTGTTAAGTGAAATATGCGATTGCAAACAAATATTTTTAAAACTTGCGCTTGCCGACGTGTAAAGCAAATACTTAAATGAGGAGATCATCAGATAAAAATAATTTACGATAAGTTCAATAACCCGAAGGACACAATAGATAAGATGAGAGAATGAACAGTATGCAATTAGTTGTTATGTTAATATTTCTTTGATAAATATGGGTTTGTAATTATTATGAACAATTGACAGGGACTACCATTTAATAACTACCATAGAAATAATAACTGAGCAGAGGCAATAGAAACAAATTTTATTTATGGAACAATTGGCGTCGGCTCCGACAGTGAACGTGCACTTATTATTAAATGTAACTCAACTCTAACTGTACATAGGCAACCACAACTGCAACTGCAAATGCAATAGTACCAAAATAAGTAAATCAATTATTTCACTCAATTAATATCGAATGCGTAATGCCACGGCAGATATGTATATGGCCAGAAGCATTCAAACGGAACGACGACTTGAGAGATAGGACCGATTTAAAGAGTTTTTGCTTTGAGTTAATCAGCTGAACGCAACATATCCACATCGAAGTTTAGGATCCGATCGTCTAGCCAATCACATTACTTTTTTACATACATACATACAGCAAGCAACCTTTTTTGATTTATTTGTGTCAAAAAGTGAGATCTTTAATTCGTTAAGCTTAATGAACACCGATTTAAATCAAACCAAATAGAATCAAATTAAGAGAAGCAATAGTGATACTAAACTGCCAGGATCGGGACCCGTACCTGCCCTGAGTCAGCCAATAGCCTAATACATTTAAACCACAATAAACCAAAAATCTATTAATTTACAAGATATACAACAAATGCAACGGATACCGCAACCATAGTACAATAACACTTTTTCTTATTGAGCGTCTTTTGTGCAGCAGACCACACGAAACCCAATTACGCAAACGAAAACGGAGACAGAGGAGAAAAATATATTGCTTAATTAAAGTTGAACCAAATCAAAAGATAATTAACTGAATAACGAGGGGCGATTTTAAGTGTGCAATAGAGACAAACCAAGATCAAGCCAACTACCTATATACATATATTTTTTAAAGAGGCAAAGCCATACCGAAGGCAGAACTAACAATAGCTACAAATTGTTAAACATCTTGATATTTGAATTTGTATAATTTCCAATCGATTGAATGTAAAATAATATATGTACACACATGTGTAAAAAACAAAACCAACGCAGCAAAAATCAAAGCAAAAACTCAAACTGGAAAGTAAAACCTTTTTATATTACAAGAGACAAAACACCGATTAACACACATGAAATAAAACATCTCACTTTCCTGGTAAAAATTGAATCAATTGGTACAACGTGAGCGATAAAGATTTAAAAGCAATATTAAATAAAACTGGCTACCCAACGTTAAGAAAGAGACACGGTATTCCAATTAAGTTCTTACATTGTTCTAACTCTTCCAATCTAAACCAATCCTTAGTTGTTTTTCAAAAATGGAATATTGTTTTACACTGAACAACTACCTAACATCTCCAAAAGAGGCAACAATTAATAATGAATACATAGATTAACACTGGCATGCAAGTTTCGTGAATCAAGTTTAAAAAATATTTGTCTTTATCGAGAACCCTTTATTATAACTACCTTAGTTTCGGCTAAATCAAAAAGGTTTACAATAGCTTACACCTTTTAGGACACAGTAAACTTTTCTCTAAGCTACCCACAAATCATATTTATTATCTAGAGGGGCAAACTTTCAAGAGAATATTAAATATGTTATGAAATATGTGTTTGGTGACTAAAACTCGCATGTAAGCGAATGGAAATAAGTTTAGATATCAAAATCTAAATAAGAAATGTTGGCTTGTCCAATGGCAATGAAAGTAAAAATAAAATACGAGAAATGCTAAAAATAAAAAAATAATAAGTATATACCTTCTCGGCCAAATCGAAAAAAAAACAATTAAAAAAATCTCGGCTAAAACAAATACTCTCGGCCATATCAAAATTGATTGCATAAACAGGGAACACTCGAGTCACGGCACTATTCGAAGGAAAATCACATTTAATTACATTTTTCGGAGCTACCAAAATAAAGTTTTATTTAAATTTAAGCCAATTGTATAAGCATCATTTTTTACATACAAATTAAGTAATACTAAAATACATACTTTAGGTATTAAAAGTAAGAGAAAATTAAATAAAACACGCAAAGTCCCAGTAAAAGATAAAAATTTAAATATGAATGGAGGGAAAAGTTGAAGCGAAGTATTCCAAAAACAAAGTCACTCTTAAGGAAAAATTACCAAACCCAAAAACAGGCAAAAATTCAAAATTGTAATTGTTGTAAGCAATATATATACAAACATACATACATATATTCAGAACATTTATAACACAACCGAAGCTAAATATAAGCGACTCCCCCAAACACACTGACATTGCACATACAAAAACAAAGTGAAACCGATTAAAAAAAAAGCAACCACCAAGGTACACACAAACCTACACCACCACACGCTCAGCCCGACACACCTTCCATTGGTTTAGACTTTAAGCATAATTTTTAATATAATCGTCAGCCTAAAATGGAAAAATATAAGAAAGTACACAAAGCAACCTATCACGGCAGTCCAAAATTATTCAAAGTAAAAAGTGTTTAAGGCATACTTATATTACCGAATCAAAAATAACGTACTTAAGCGAGTATACATACATTGCAATACGTTGCGTCGTCTAGTTTAATGTCGTAAAATTTTACTTTTTGTAATAATTAATTAATATTAAAATATGTATTCTATGACAAGGCAAAAATCAAGGGTAAACGCTAATGTATTGTAAACGTCTTTCGACTTACTAATTTCCAAAATGAAAACCGAAACCAAGCCAAAAAATAGCTCCAAAAAAAAAAGAAAAGGCTAATGCCAAGGCATGTGCACCCAAAAAAATTAAACCCAATGATTTTCTGGCATCTAAAATATAGAAACTACTTAAAATACGAACCTATATTATAACACAAGAAAATGATTTGAAATAAATTGAATCTTGTAATATAAACGTTTATTTTGAAATGTCTCCGGATTCTAGCACGTCAAGTCGAACTTGACTACGCCATCATAGTCTGTCCCATACTCGTAGATTGGCTTACTCTTCCATGGACGGCTGTAGGATGCGGAATAGGTAGTCTGCATGTTTTTGAGATCATCCAAAAGCTTCTCGCACTTGAAGCGCCAGAGATAATTGTGGGTTTTCGTAAGATTTCCAAGGGCATTCAGCCTGTCGACCTCCGCAGCATGCTTTGGAGGACCGCACTTTCCATCATCTCCCCTCACTAGCAAAAGACTCTGTCGCGGTAACTTCTCGAAGTCCAGGGTGTGGGTCGTGGTAAAGTTCTGCTGCAGTGACTCATGGTCTTCTAGCTTCAAGCCTGACCGCCGGTTTCTTAGGTAGTTCTGATAAGCCAACTTGCGCTGCTCAAGGAAAACTGGGACTGTTTCGACGCGAACAAAGGGCGCATCCGTGTAGGTATCCTGACTGAGTGTCAGATGACGTTCGCATCCTTCCACCCGAATGCCCGGCAGTATGGCGTTACTTTGCTCCTCGACTGCAAAGCGGCGCTCGGCCCAATTACCAATAAGCACCGCTGTGCCGTATGGGGTGAAGGCCATGTCGTCTGTCAGCGATTTTTTACTTGTGAAATCCATGCCGCCACAAAAGAAAAAAAAACTAAAATTTATGTTTGGTTAATGCGTCGCTTAATTCTACTACTTATACTACTAATGACTACTAATGACAAACAATGACAACCTACTCCGAACCTTCTCAGCTTCCTGTTACGAGGTGAAGAGTGCGGAAAAAACACTATGTCCAAGGTATTGTATAAAATTTATAAAGAGTCTTTATGGAATTGAGCAACAAATTTTTACGAAATTTCGGGGTGTTATTTTGATTTTGATTAAAAAATTCAATTGGTATAATAAAAGAAATGAAAAATACTAGCGATTTGGTACTTATTTCGGTAAGTAGAACAAAAAGTTGTGCAAAAAAAGAACTAACTTTCAGATTCAAGCAATGCGGTGAGCAAAAATGGCTGTTTTGGGTAATTTTTATTTAATTTAATTATTTTTTTCCGTCATTAATTATTATTTCATTTTATCATTTATTATCTTCAGCAATTGTCAACGGTCAACTCGGCTTTTTTTAGGGGCCACTTTTTCGATGTCATCATCGGTCCTTCCATTTTGGCAGGACACGTTCTGGGAATCAGCTCCCGACGCTTTTCTCTTGGATGCAGTCCGCCGCGCCATCGTCGTTCCCAATGTTTTAGCCTGCCCCTTTCCTCCCTGGGGCCGTCGAGCGGTACAAGCTGCTTCCCATAAAATCCCCAAAAAATAATCACAACCTGCCTGGGCTTTCCCTCTCGTTCCGCTCACCTTTGGATTGCGGCTCGGTGGCCAATATTTTTATTGGAAAATTCTGTTCTTTGGCGCTCTAGGCACTCGCGAATACTTTCAACTTATAATCGGTACGCTAGTTTGAACCACGAACTTCACGCCTCAGCAGCGGGTGAAATGGGGACCGCTGACAATTGCTGCTATTACTATCTCGTACCTATTCGTCCATGCCATATCTATCCTATCTTGCTATAGTGGCCACGCCGACTCTCGACCTTCAACAGACCAACAGATGGCGCTAACAAAAGTATCTTTTGCCGAGCAAGCGCCGACAGGTAAGTTAAACATGTTAGAGAACGTATGTGTTATTTAAATAATAATAAGTTAAACAATTCTGTTTCTGGGGGGATTCAAGAAATTTAAAAGTAAATTCTCCAAACAATATCTGTATATATAATATATTTACTTATACATTTATTTGTTTGATTTTAGATGCAGTAGAGACCTTGAGAGTAAAGGCCTGTTAACACCGGGTTGCGTTAGGCTTGATTTCGATAGGTAACGCAATAACGAAGAACTGGTGTTTACACTACAAAAAATGCGTTATTAACGCAATAACTCAATAACACAGAATACATGGGTGTTTACACTGCATTATTGCTTCTGTTTTAGACCGTAAGTTGTTAGTATTTATTTCAAAGTAAAAAAATTGACATCATCGACACCATGGAGCAAAATAAAGCAATCACGACGAAGTTCATGGACTTGCTAGGGTTGTCGAACCTTCGAGGACCTAAATCATGTTAGGCCTTATCGCTATGGCATGTCTGTTTTGCGAATCTGGAACAATATTGTGCCGTTAGGCTGGCAAGTATCCACCAGGATTTCTTACCAAAGAGCAGATCACGGAAACCGTTGAAATCTCCCTATACATATAAATGGGAGTTCTTCCGAACTCCACGGAATCCTGCTATATTCCCTGTCCATAGCTCTGAGGGCTGTTGATAATATATCAAAATATCAATATATCGATATTTTTTTCTAAAAATGTTATATTTATATCGTGAAATTTTTTTTTTGTGCCAAAATATCGAAATCACGATATTTTTTTGATAGTTTTTAATATTTTTTCTTGGTCACTCTGAATTCAAACCGTTGATTACTTGATTGGAATTGGAAATCTATTTATACAAATATAACAGGCGGCACCGCCAAGTGCATTCACTCAATCACAAGCAGTGTGTCGGAGCAAAATAAGGAGCTCAAATTGTATTTTAGCTTGCCCCAAGTTGCGTAGGAATGTTGGAAGTATGGAAATCCCATAGAGCGATCATTCCGGGCCTTTACTAGGTGGCCATTAAACATCTTATTACCCCAGGTAGATCGGTGCCTTCATATGTCGTTTGCGACGCTAGAAGCAGAATGACGGAGTTACACGTCAAGCAACGTGTATTTTTAAAATCTGTTAAAACCAAATATTGGCATTAAAATATTAAATGAAATGACTAATTATATTATGCTTTTTATACCCTTGCAGGGTATTATAGTTTCAGTCAGAAGTTTGCAACGCAGTGAAGGAGACATCTCCGACCCTATAAAGTATATATATTCTTGATCAGCATCAACAGCCGAGTCGATCTAGCCATGTCCGTCTGTCCGTCTGTCCGTCTGTCTGTCCGTTTCTACGCCGGATCGGACAACTATATCATATAGGTGCCATAGGAACGATCGGTAAAACTTTCGAAAAAAAATTATAACTTTGTCAGTTTATAACAAAACTCCACCAAATTTGAAATTTGGCCATTAATTATTAATTTAGAATTTCGGTTTTAATTTCATGAAAATCGGACGACTATATCCTATAGCTCTCATAGGAACAATCAGAAAAATAATAAAAAAAATCATAACTCCGCAGTTTCTTAACATATTTTCATCAAATTTGAGATTTGGCCACTTAATGTTCTTTCAGAATTTTAGTTTTAATTTCATGAAAATCGGCCGAATATATCCTATAGCTGCCATAGGAACAATCAGGAAAATAATAGAAAATATCCTAACTTCGCTGTTTCTCAACATATTTTCATCAAATTTGAGATTTGGCCACTTAATATTGTTTGAGAATCTTAGTTTTTATTTCATGAAAATTAGACAACTATATCCTATAGCTGTCATAGGAACAATCAGGGTAATAATAAAAAATTCAGAGTTTCGCTATTTCTCAAAATATTTTAATCAAATTTGGGATTTGGCCTCTTATTATTATTTCAGAATTTCGACTTTAATTTTATAGTCCAATTGCAATCTGCAAGGGTATATAAACTTCGGCGAACCGAAGTTAGCTTCCTTTCTTGTTTTTTTTTTTAATAGCAGGAGAGAAAAAATATCACAAAATATCGATATATCGATTATTCTATATGAAATATTAAATATCATTCTGATATTTTTTTAAAACCGAAAATATCGTTGATACGATATTTTAAAAATATTCGACATCCCTATTAGCTCTAGAAGAGTTACAAAATTTTTTTAGAATTAGTTGTGGAACTTGTTCGATAGTTTGAAAATAAGGTAGTTGTCAAACGAAACTAGTTATCGAGTCAAACGTAACTTGGACGCAACTTTTTCCCCAACTACATTTATTTATTTTTAGACAAAATTGACACCCGGTTCGACTTAATTGAGAGTAAGTTCGTCTTAATTGAGAGTATCTAAAAGAAGTTCGAAATTTTTTAGGTTATTAATTTTTCTTTTCAGAAATGATCTTGGCTCAGAATACAAGGTCAATGTTCTATATGGATGGCATCCGCAAACATTTGGTGGCCCCGAAAATGGAGTTACATATGAGAGCGAAAGAGGACATCAAACAGATTGATTATTAAATTGGGGAGACACCATCCAACTACGTAATTAAATTTTTTATATACTTATATATATCTCTATTAAATTTTATATAAATGTTTACTTTCAAAAACTGGTGGGCCCTGAGGGACTGGACAAAAATTTGGAAAGGTTCCTGTCGCCGGTCGAATATTGTAATCGATAGGAGTAATCAGTATTTTAAGTGAGATCTAGTATTTTTGCCGCCAAAAAATGTTCTTTTCATTGCCTTGTAGCCAGAAGTGGAGGACACACTGCGGTAGGAATTAAGTTAAGCTTTAACTGTGTGAGGCTAATTGTCTGAATTCCAGAATAAAACGCTCGCTATACAACCACGGCCATAGGCCTTTGAAGTTACCCTTCTGCGGACCATTGCTCGTGGGCTAGCCGTTTAATGCAACTCCATGTGATACAAGACAACTCCTTTTATTCGCAGTCCTAGGGCGACTGCAGGGGCAACTTGCGCTGGAGGACGGCATGACGGCCAGTTAGAGAGTTGCCAGGAGTGTGTGTGTATATGGAGCAGTACCCGTATCAGGAGAGAAGTCGCAGTCAGCGACATAGAGGAGCGCAGTCAGCGGCGAACACTGAGTACGGACGGAGTCGCAGGCAGCGACAGGGAGACGCAGTCAGCGTTAGTTAAGGAGACCGCAGGCAGCGGTCAGGAGGCGCAAGAAGCGCCAAGAATCGGTGGCCGCAGGCAGCGGACAGAAGGCGCAAGGAGCGCTAAGTATCGGCGGCCGCAGACAGCGGCTGGAAGGCGCAGGTGCCGCCATTTTGGAGTGTGCGGAGGCAGCGCCATATTGGATCTGCCAAGATGCATCATTCCCCTAGGAGGAGTTCCCGGCTGAACGGAGGGGAAGCCACCCCTATAACAACACGAGCGGATCAGCAGCCAGCTAGTAGTGGAGCAGAAAACCGGCCGCTGGTGAACATAACCACGGCG
>VNJQ01000199.1:0-11255 GCA_008042515.1 Drosophila truncata
TATTGCGTTGGAAAGGTTAAAGAACCACCTTTCATAATATTCAATCGATTTTTAACGATGATGAACATTTTAATTGTTATAAACAAATTAAGTGAAAAATATTTTTTTTTAACAAAAAACACCAGGTTTAAAATTAAAAAAAATATATTTTATTGTTCTTCGCTCAATTTTACACTACTACCTTTGCACGCAGTATATAAGTCGGAACGGCCGGGATCGGCCGACTATATCCTATAGCTGCCATATAACTGATTGATCGGAAATGGTATAACTTCGGTGTTTTTATAGTTAGAGAATTCAGATTTTGTACGAATGCTATTGTTGGCAAAATACTACGACAAACCAAATTTTATCAGGATCGGCCGACTATAAGATATAGCTATAGATATAATAATATAACTGAAAAATCGAAAATTGCCCATCTTTTGTGTTTTTGAAGAATATTCTGCAAGGGTATATAAACTTCGGCTCCGCCCGAAGTTAGCTTTCCTTTCTTGTTTATTATAACTCTGATTGTTCCTATGGCAGCTATAGGATATAGTCGTCTGATTTTCATGAAATTCAAACTAAGATTCTCAAATAATATTAAGTGGCCAAATTTCAAATTTGATGAAAATATCTTGAGAAACAGCGAGTTAGGATTTTTTCTATTACTTCCCTGATTGTTCCTATGGCAGCTATAGGATATAGTCGGCCAATTTTCATAAAATTAAAACTAAAATTCTAAAAAATTATTAAGTGGCCAAATCTCAAATTTGATGGAAATATATTGAAAACTGACAAAGTTATCATTTTTTTTTCGAAAAATTTACCGATCGTTCCTATGGCAGCTATATGATATAGTTGTCCGATCCGGCCCGTTCCGACATATGTACGAGTGAGAGTATATAGAAGACTAACTGCAAAGTTTCATTTAGATAGCTTTAAAACGGAGGGACTAGTTTGCGTAGAAACGGACAGACGGACAAACGGACAGACGGACATGGCTGGATCGTCTCGGCTGTTGATGCTGATCAAGAATATATATACTTTATAGGGTCGGAGATGTCTCCTTCTCTGCGTTGCAAACTTCTGACTGAAATTATAATACCCTGCAAGGGTATAAAAACAGCGAAGTTGGGATTTTTTCTATTATTTTCCTGATTGTTCCTATGGCAGCTATAGGATATAGTCGGCCGCTTTTCATGAAATTAAAACTAAAATTCTCCAATATTATTAAGTGGCCAAATCTCAAATTTGATGAAAATATGTTAAGAAGCTGCGGAGTTATGACTTATTTTATTATTTTCCTGATTGTTCATATGACAGCTATAGGATATAGTCGTCCGATTTTCATGAAATTAAAACCGAAATTCTAGAATAATAATTAATGGCCAAATATCAAATTTGGTGGAGTTGTGTTAAGAACTGACAAAGTTATAATTATTTTTTGAAAATTTTACAGATCGTTCCTATGGCAGCTATATGATATAATCGTCCGATCCGGCCCGTTCCGACATATGTACGAGTGAGAGTATATAGAAGACTAACTGTTTTATTCAGATAGCTTTAAAACTGAGGGTCTAGTTTGCGTAGAAACGGACAGACAGACGGACAGACGGACAGACGGACAGACGGACATGGCTAGATCGACTCGGCTGTTGATGCTGATCAAGAATATATATACTTTATACTTTACTGCGTTGCAAACTTCTGACTGAAACTATAATACCCTGTAAGGGTATAACAAGAAAGGAAGATAACTTCGGCTTACCGAAGTTTATATACCCTTGCAGATTACAGTTGAGCTATGTTATTAAAAACGAAATTCTAAGATAACATTGAATGACCGAATCTCAATTGATGAAAATATGTTGAGAAACAAACGAGTTATGATTTTGTTCTATTATTTCCCTGATGTTTCTATGGCAGCTATAGGATATAGTCCTCCGATTTTTATGAAATTTAAATCGAAATTCTGAAATAATATTAAGTGGCCAAATCTAAAGTTTGATGAAAATTTGTTGAGAAACAGCGAAGTTATAATTTTTGTTCGAAAATTTTGCCGATTGTTCCTACTGTTTCCGATTTTTCCTATGGCAGCAATAAGATATAGTCGTCCGATTTTCATGAAATTTAATACGAAATTCTAAAACAATAATAAATGGCCAAATAAAAAATTTTGTAATTATATGTTGAAAACTGACAAAGTTAAAATTTTTTTCCAAACATTTTTTCGATCGTTCCTATGTCAGCTATATGATATAGTCGTCCGATCCGGCCCGTTCCGACATACATATGTACGAGTGAGAGCATATAGAAGACTACCTGCAAAGTTTCATTCAGATAGCTTCAAAACTGAGGGACTAGTTTGCGTATAATCGGACAGACGGACGGACAGACGGACATGGGTAGATCGACTCGGCTGTTGATCCTGATCAAAAATATATATACTTTATAGGGTCGGAAACGTCTCCTTCACTGCGTTGCAAACTTCTGACTGAAATTATAATACCCTGCAAGGGTATAATTAAATACATTCTTGGTCAGCATCAACAGCCCACAGTGCACTATGGGGCGAACGACCACTTTTTGTGGCTTTAATTAATAACTTTTAAACGAAGTAATATTTTTAGGTTCTGTTATTTGAATCAAGTTCGTTATAACAAAAGGAAGATATATTAAAAAAATGGGCGTGGTCCCGCCATTTTTTTGGGATTTAATTTTTTTTTCAGTGTAATAAATTTTATTTTTATAAGTTTTTGTTTTTAATTTAATTAGTATTGGAAAATTGGTAGAGTTAGAAAATATATTTCACACCAAATTGCTGTTTTCTTTTTTCGCATGGTGCATGCGTTCAACCAACGGCAGTATTTTATGCTTGTACACCATCTTTTTCAAAGAAACTAACTAGAAAAGCCAAATTTTCTGTAATATAACTTGAAAATATGCTGATTTAGTATACCATAAATGAAAATTTCAATATCCGAATCTTTTTTGGTCGTTAAAGCGTGAAAAACTAGATATTTTTCGAAGTAATGTTAGCAACTTTAAAGTAAAATTTCAGAGAAAGTGCGCAATTCTAGAGGTGGACTGAGCTGGACTCACTTTGTAGCTCTATATGAATATAGGAATACACTAAAAATGTACAAATGTATACAAATTAAACAAAATAATAGCGACAAATATTTCTACAGTCTTTGCTCTCAAACATATATTTTGAACTTTTGTGAATAAGACTACATCCAAATATTTTAATTTTTTTTGATAATTTACTTTTTTTTGGCATTTAAAACTTAAACAATAAATAAGCGATTTAACAGCGCTCGTTGCTGTTGCAAAAAGCAGCAGATTTAACAGCCGATAACTTAACAGGGGTGCGCTCTGTTAACATTTGTTGTATGTAACATTACAAATTAATGTGTTTTGAATATATTCCGGTTAAAAAAATGTTAACTTAACAACTTTTAAAAAATAGGTTTCGGCCAGAAAAAGTGGTCGTCCACCCCATAGTGCAGTGGTCGGCCAAAAAAAAAAATCTATTTCAACAAAAATGTACCAAAAGTAAACAAATTACCGCTAAAATGTCCAAGCTTCTTTGTGGCATACCAGATTTTTGGATAAATAGAACGAACTTTAAAGTGGTCAGATCAATTATTACGCGTCCAAATTAAAATAGTTTGTTATGGATTTTAAAATTGGAGATATTTTCTATAAAATGAGATAATTCTTGATATATTAATAAACTTTATTATTATTATTATATTCATGTGAATAATACTTGTTTTTTTTTATATATATTTTTGTGTGCGTCGGCCTTTGAAGGTAATAAATAAAAAAAAATTTCTACCGAAATTTGCCGATGTACTTATTATGAGAAAAAAGTTAACAACCACCTTAAGAGGAAGGAAGTAACGCTAATTCGGTGAAAAAGCCCACTTTCAAAAATTTGTTGTCGAGAAAGGCAAAAGTTAGCTTATTAATTTAAGTAACGGATATTATTATAACAGAGAATTTTTGTTAAAATTTTTGTGTTAAAAACATATTTACAGATATAGGAAATATTAAGAATCTCCTGAGTCCCCTTAAAAAAAATTGATTTGCTGTGTACATCCTAACTGTCCACAGCATCATCCGATATCAGAAAAATATTATGCATTTGTTGAAGGATAAATGCCCTAAGGTACGCACATGGCATTTGTTATTATAGATTTATTTACTGATTTTTTTTTAACATTGGAAGTTGACACCCCGATTTATACTAAATATAATGTTAAGTTGTTAAATAAAAAACATAAAAAAAATTACAAAATTACAAAAAGGGTAAAGTGTACACTGATAGAAAAAAGCAAGAATTTTGGTCATAAAATCGTGACAATTCGTTCACGAAAGTAGCTTAAGAAACTTTCGGCTTTCTTTTAAGATTTTTGTTCTGCCTTCAAGAATTGTTAAACCCTTGCAGGGTATTTTTGGTTTAGTCAGAAGTTTGCAACGCCTTGAAGGAGCCATCTCCGACCCTATAAAGTATATATATTCTTGATCAGCATCAACAGCCGAGTCGATCTAGCCAAAATATTACTTCAAAGTCAGCTGGTTAGGTTATGTGTGCAAAACTTTTCCTCTTGCACGTGAGCAAAGCTTGTTGACTTATCAATTTTAAAATACAGTGCGTAACTTTAATCTGTCGGTACACATCGTAACTATGTATAATATACGTCGTATATGATCGTCCATTCGCATGATACCGGTTATAATATTTAAAGAAACCTAAAAAAACGGAAAATAAGCAAAATAGTGTACGACTTAATGGACGATCGTATATACTAATGTATGTGGGCATTTATTTTTTTAGTTTCTTCACCTACTGCTTATGTGTAACGCTCGCGATCCATTTAGTACTATTTTTGACGTTACTTGAGAAGCAGTCTTCGTTTGAAATGTATTTTTAAATAAAGCTTATTGTTGGTAATTAAAAGATAAAAAACAATTTATAAATTATCAGAAGACAGTTTTATAGCGATTTGAATACTGTAACGATTGCCATCGCGAACGATGCATCATACAAAAATGTTTTTTTGTTTTGTTTTATTATATGCTTACTTTTAACACAAATTAAAAACAGGTAAATAATTAAAATAATAAAGAAGCGTCACGTCTTCATTTTCAAAATAAAAGTGGATTCAGATAAGTAACAGAAGTATTTAGAAGAGGACGCACTGCGAATGAAATTGTGGCGTGGGAAACATAAGGAATTGGAGAAAAAATAGAATTTAGCCCTTACTTTTGATCCTAACACAAATATTAAAACATTCTAAAAATTAAAAAAAAATTTTGTTTATATATTAAAAAAAATAAATATATTCTTCAGTTAGTGACTAAGTATTATAAGTATTAAAGTTATTTTTTATTTCTTTTACCAACATTTTAATGAAAATTTCGTTACGTTAGCGATGTAATGTTATAAATCAGAAACAAACAATGTAAAATATATAAAATAATAGTTATAATGAAAATAGTTATTATAGTTTTATCACCTCCGGTGTCCCGCAAGGGAGCCACTTGGGTCCCTTATTGCTTACAATTTTTATTAACGATCTACCCGAATTCTAACTAACTCTAGAGTACTTATGTATGCGGATGATGTCAAGCTTTGTGTGCAATATAAGAACGTCGCTTGCCAGTCTGATTTACAAACAGATCTTGATAATTTCCAAACTTAGTGTGGCGTAAACTTACTAAACTTAAATGGCTCTAAATGCAAGCTTATGACATTCTCCCGTGTCGTACCCAAACTTGCAACTTACACGCTAAACGCTAAAAAAGCAGTCGGCGGAGAAAAATTGGCATTGAAAAAACCTTTAAGTTAGAAAAGGACAATGACCCATAATAGAATCGGTATCATACTAAATATTAGAATAATTTATTATAAGTAATAAAAATAGCTATAATTTGCCATTTTTTATTGATTTTTTTATTAGTTTTAAACATTTTCTTCCCGATTAAAATTGAAAAAATAAAAAATCGAATATGAATGTTATTCCCTGTATGTATCTTAGTTAAATGTCATGCACAGCGATTGAAAGTTAAGTCAAGATGAGGGTAATTTTAGACGCTTTTATACTGCTGTTTATTGAAAAAGAAACACTTTCCATATTCAACGGAGACATCCATACATATGAATGAATGTATGTACATATAATATAGAATGCCTGAGCACCATAACCATAGACATAGGGGTCATTAGATAAAAAAGCTAAATGAAAAAATAGCGCTTTACCACAAGAATGCTAAGACAAACAGAAACCACTAATTAATTAAGTCACGTCAAGGAGAGACGAATTTAAATTATTTTTGGCGCCGCTACGCTCCGCTAAATACCTCGACGCAAGGCGTAGAAGGTTTTCTCGTGTCTCAACTAATTCGCATAGATGCGGCTTTAAACTAATAGATCAGTTTCATATCAATCACAATTAATGAATATTGAACTGGTTTGGGCACGCACACACAGAGAGACCCCATCTTAGTCATAACGTGTGAGTAAGCATAACAAGTTTCTTGCAAGTAGCCTGCCGTCGAAATCGTAAAATCTGATGCCCAAGAAACTTCTGTGGAGAATTCCGCTGGCTTAGAGAACTCCAAAGACTGGAAAACTTATTAAATTATATAATTTTAAAGTTTTAAACTTAAAGGTTTTTAAATATAGAAATCTACCTACCATCCGATTATTGGCGTTAGCTTTTGAACTTTCCGAAATTGAATTGCCTACACATAAAATAATAATTTTAGAAAAACCTGGCAAACCACTTGGGGATTTATTCACAACTTGTTTAAATAACACTGGCCAACAGCAAAAAGAAAAACACCCGAGTTATTTAAAAAATTCAACAACAGACTATGATTAATTCCTGTTGTTTTAATAAATTTGCCATATCTCTCGGAAATTGCTATCGATTTGCAATTATTTGGACTTGTCAATTTTGGATAACAGTATATTTAGATTTCTTTACTTAGGGATTTTTTTTTTTAAATCAAAATTAGACAACGAAATAAGATAAATATCTGTTTTTTATTTTCAGTGGTTACATCTAAATTTATAAGAGCTTTACCACAAAAAAATGTAATGGAAAGGGTGCATCTACTGTCTTTCAATTTGGTACCAATTTAAAATACTGAAATATAAAAAACTACAATTTGCAAATAGTTTGATAACCGTTTTTTTTTATTTTTATATCATTGAGGGTCTTATAATTTTAGTCAGATGTTGCTCGCAGTGTATAAGTCTTTTACGAGCCTATCAAGTATATACAGGGTGGCCCACGTAAGATTTGCGTTTTAAAATCGCTACAAAAAACAACGAGTATATATTTTTCAAAAAATTTTTTTATTGGATAGTCTCAACATTGCGGTTTATGTATGAAACACCACTTCATTCATATGGCTGCCTCGGCTGGCTTTACAGTAGCCAATTCAGTCGACCCAATTTTTAAGCACATTTTCAATGGTATGACCCTCAATGGCCCTGATGGCGACTTCAATCTCGTGCTTTAGGTCGTCGATCGTCTCTGGGTGGTTGGCGTAACACTTGTCCTTGACGGCACCCCACAAAAAATAGCCCAACGGGGTCAAATTACAGCTGACAGGCGGCCAGTTGACATTGCCGTTTCGGCTGATTATGCGATTTTCGAACGCACCGCGCAAAAGATCGATTGTAACGTAAGCTGTGTGGCACGTAGCGCCATCCTGCTGGAACCATATGTCGTCTATGTCTTCCTCTTCCATTCGGGGAAAGAAAAAGTCTTCCAAAATGCCCCGATAGCGGACACCGGTTACGGCGGCTCCTTTCTCTTTTTCAAAGAAAAACGGCCAAATGATACCACCCGGGCACATACCGCACCAAACAGTCACTCGTTCTGGATGCATTGGCTTCTCCAAGATGACGTGTGGATTTTCTGAACCACAAATGCGAAATTTTTGTAATTTTTTCTTATTAACGTAACCACCGAGGTGGAAATGAGCCTCAGCTGAAAACACGATTTTTCGGTAAAAATTGACATCTTCGACCAAGAGCTCCTAAGCCCATTCCGCGAACCGTAAACGCATTGGATGGTCATCCGGCTTAAGGTGCTGAACCATCTGAATCTTATATGGCCTTAGACGGAGATTAAAATCCGTTGAAGGGAAGTGCACGAAGTGTCCAACTCTTGAGCACGGTGCGAGTTGACGTCAAAGGACTATCATTTTGGGCCACCCCAGCGATATTTTCAAACGTGTTGTTTTATCCATCAACGATCCAGTCTCACGCACACGCTTCACAAAACTATCCACAAGCTGCCTGGAAGGCGCTTTACTTTTTCCGAGTTTTGACCGAAATTTTCTTGCAGTTTCGGGTGAAGACTCTCCACTTTGGAAAAAAATTTTCAATATTTCCCAATTTTCTTCGAGCGCAAACTTTACCATTTCGTAAACCGCAAACCTTTTACTAATTGGACACATTGACAATAACATTCGATATCTCAAAGTCAAAATTATCGATAGTTCAAAAAGCAAACGCTAGATGGGCCACCCTGTACATATGGGCTAATCCGCCAGATGGTCAACCCGGACCGAAAAAAATCTGCATATTCGTCGAAACTACTCCCTCGGTTTTGAAGCAGTCTGAATAAAACTTTGCAATTAGTCTCTTTCACTTCTACATAAGTCGGAGCGGGTCGGATTTTTGTCTTTGTCAGTTTTCAACAATTGGTTCGACATATTTTAATTTTCCAGAATTTCGGTTTTAATTTTATGAAAATTGGACACGATCACCCTGTTCTCAATTCCGAATCCAAACGAAAAGTAAATCCGAACGGAAACCAAAACGAGTTCGAATTGCTGTTCCCAATTCCGAACACAATTGGGCTACGTTTACTTTTCGAAATGAAGCTCGAATCCGATTCGATATAAGCGGTTTTGAGTTATTGTGCGTGAAATGTTATTGTGTAAAAACTAAATTTTAAAGAGAAACACGGCACTTTGTACATTGCGTTTACTGAAGCGCGTAAAAAACGCAAAATAGAGGAAGCTCGGAAAGCCCGTTAAATTCGCTTGCATGCAAATGAAAAATTTGGATTTCCAGGCGTCATTGGAGGTGTGGATGGGACGCATATAAAAATCAACAAGCCAGTCACGGAAAACAGCTTATTTTTCAACCGAAATGCTGTTGACTTTTAATTGGCTTATACCAACTTTCTTTGTATGCAGATTTGAAACTACAATATGGAGATCCTAGCGATTGATGCTAGTCATCCCGGATCGTGCCATATATATAGACGTTGATGCACTACGGTCAGTACACTCAAGTGGCCCCTATGAAACCAGGCACGTGCCTGTTGGGGTTAGGTATTAGTGGTCGCGATGGAAAATATAGAAAAGAATACGAGGAAATAAACTACTGGCGTGCTGCCTGAATGTTTGCTTGCATGCGTACTAAGTGTGTTAGGATTAAAGTTTTTAGTTTAGGAAGACTATCTAAATGTGAAATTATTGAGTACAAATCATTATAACTTGCACACAGTACTCTAAAGGGTTCATGCAGTTTAAATAAGGTTCTACAATGGCGCAAAACTAAGGGTATATAGGATCTAGTATTTCTACTCGGTACGTGGAAATTGAGCTGACCTAACAAGTCAGTACTTTCCACGTCGCCGTGAATAAGGTTATAAATAAAAGTAATGCCTAGCATAATTCTACGATTGGCCAAGGAGGGTAAGTTAATTAGGAGAATTCTACTATGATAGGAGGGTAATCTCTGTTCAGCATCCCAATTTAAGCCGCCTAAAGCGAAAAGCAAAAAGTTCTTTTGAACCGATTCAAACGCAAGATCCATATTCTAAGATAGGACGAACTAATGAAATATATAAAGTTTTAGTAACGTATGGCTCATCGAATTCTTTCGACCCCCGTTTAATAAATCCCAGCATACTCCTGGCTTTATTTACCATGCACGAAATATGATCGATAAAGTCAAGTTTGGAATCCAGGCGGATGCCGAAGTCATCAACTGAGTTAATTCTTTCCAAAGAGCAGCAGTTAAGCGTGTAAGTTGCAAGCTTGGGTAAGACGCGGGAGAATGTCATAAGCTTGCATTTAGAGCCATTTAAGTTTAGTAAGTTTACGTGGCACCAAGTTTGGAAGTTATCAAGATCTGTTTGTAAATCAGACTGGCAAGCGACGTCCTTTTATTGTACACAAAGCTTAACATCATCCGCGTGCATAAGTACTCTAGAGTTAGTTAGAACATCGGGCAGATCGTTAATAAATAATGTAAACAATAAGGGACCCAAATGGCTCCCTTGTGGGACACCTGAGGGTAACCCTGAGAACATTAGAAACATAATTTTTAAAGAGGACTTTTTGCGTCCTGCCAGTCAGATAACTAGAGATCCACCTAAGAAGATCAATAAGAAATCCCATTAAATCGAGTTTCCTGAGAAGAACAGAATGATTAACAGAATCAAATGCTTTGCTGAAGTCAGTATAAATTACATCTGTTTGAAGGTTATTATGGAAGTTCCTTATAATGAAGGAAGTGAGCTCCAAAAGGTTCGTAGTTGTTGCTCTTCGCTTAATAAATCCATGCTGACATGAAGAAATTACTGATCTACAAAGGTGCTGCAAATGTGGAGTAATAATATTTTCAAAAAGTTTAGGGATGGCCGATAACTTAGAGATTCCTCTATAGTTGTTGGCCACCGATTTGTTACCTTTTTTGTGGAGAGGAATAACAAATGATTCCTTCCAAATAAGGGGAAAGTGCGAGGTTTCTAAGGATAAGGTAAACAATTTCAGAAGGGGAGAGCACAGGGCATCGGCACAATACCTAAGCACACAGCCCGGTATTCCGTCAGGACCCGGCAAATAAACTGGCTTAACACGATGAAGATCTAAAAGAAGAGAGCTTTCGTTTAAACTTGGACTGAAAATTAGGTTCGACTTGGGCATGTTGTAAGAATATGTCTGATTTAAGTCAGTGGTAGTAGAGTAAGTTGTTTGAAAAAACTGGGCAAAAAGATCGGCAATTCACTGATCATCATTTACGTTTGCATTTTCAGAAGACAGCGAGGAAGGATGCGTTAATGGTTTACGTTTAGTGTTAACAAAATTATAAAACTGTTTAGGATCCTGTGAAAATTGGACCCTACAACGAGTCAAATAGTTTTTGTAACACTGCGCGTTCAGCACGGAAAAGTATGACCGAGCCGATATATATTTAGAGAGGACAGTGCGAGAACCGGTTT